>BPLR01005992.1:0-55912 GCA_021605095.1 Caerostris extrusa | reverse complement strand
CCTATCAACATAAGAATAAGATAGGACGTAGAGGATGAGAATCTAAACATAAATTTTTTGTGTAACATCTTATAAACAATAAAATTAATTTATAGTGGTCAATTACATGTGATCAATTATATAATATTGTAATGATCAATTATATTATTTTTGTATTGCAATAATATTATCTTCTTGAAAAATACTATATGGAATACATATTTCCTTATTTTGTTAAAAGCAAAATGGTTATTTTGCCTTTACATAGTATTTTGAAACGAATAAAATTATTTATCTCTATTTTAAAAACAAAACTATTTTCTTTCTTCTGATGCTGGACTTTCGATTTGACGCCATTTGCCATTATTGGACAAAACAAATTTGTAACAGATTCCAACAGTTCTGTAAAGCAGTGGGTATTTTGCGTTCAAAAGAGATGAAAAGTGGAATTTTTTGCTAAATTAAGAAACCGAAAAATAAATAGAATCCTATATATAAATGAATTTACATACACTGTGTTGTGTGTTTAATAACACTCGACACCGTTTTGCTCTTTTTACGGTGTTATTTAAAAATGTTATTTAATTTACTAATTATTGCAAAATTATTTGTATTTTCTTAATTAAATAAATTATTTATTTATTAATATATTTTTAACAGTTTGCAAAATAATTGAAAATCAGTTGAGAAAAAATATAACACATTGATTTTAAATTTGTTTAAATGTATGAAACAGGCTAATGCAATTACAAAGGTCTTTATAGTGTTTGTATTGCAGATGCTACGTTGATTTTTTGTTATGTAATTTGTTTTATAATTCATTTTATGTTTGGTGTCAAATGGTTTTATGATTCACTCATTGTCAGTTCTCCTTTGGTTTTGTGTTCATGGAGTTGTGGTCTTTATATATAGATATAATGTTTATCAGATTGTTTAGATTTAATACAGAAACCATTAATTTATTGGTTTTTAAAATAATTTATAATTTATGCAAAATTTATATCAGCAAACAAATGCAGGAAATATTTGAAACGATTTTATAATTCACCCAAGAACAAATAATTATAAACTAAATTTCAGATGGTATTTATTTACTGAAAAGGTATAAATTTTGCGCAGTGCTTTCAAATCAGAGACCATTTCTGTTCCAAGTTATTCTGTAATTAAACATGGTCAACGTATTTCAAAAGATGATATTTTTACTTTGAATATAGCAGGACAAATTTTTGCAATAAAGTGAGTAGACTTTCAATTTTAACCAATGATGTTTTAAAAATTTCCGATTATCATTTCCGCAGAAAAGCATATTTACAGCGCCTCTGTCTAGCGCTTAATAAACAATGAAAGCAATTAAAAGTTTCTGGGAAGAAGTCGTATATTAAATGTTTTCAGAAAATAAAACAGATGTTGCTGAAATGAAAAGAGGCATTTATTACAGTTAATGAAGAGAGGAATAACTCAAATCTTATCGGTTTTTAGTTATTGGAAACAGGTGGGGCATACCGAGGTATAATAGAAAATTTCCTTGCGAAAGTTCGATTCTAAAAACAGCGCAGTGAATTCAGACCGCCTGCGCCTAACTTTACTTTTTGATTATTTAGAGAACATTGTTAACGATTAACGATTTCAAAAATGTAACCTATCATTTTGGTACATATTAAATAATGACTCTAGGAAGAGATGGATAAACAGAAATAATTGCTTAATTCTAATACCCTTAATCTTCTTATTAACTGTTCTATTTATTTTAATTACTATATATATACATATTAGCATTTCAACAGTTGGTATATCCAGCATAGAATAACTTATTTCATTGGAATACAGGTACCGAAAGTGCTTCCTCCAGAAACATTGAAAAATAAAAAATAACTCAGCGCCAAGACCATTTTTTTGTTTTTATCAGCTATATTTAAATCGCTAATTCTCGTCATAGTTAAATATAAATTAATTCTTGTTTTCATTTGCAATGTCTTTGTTTGATCTTTCAAATTTCTTAACTTCTGCGCTTAAATGAGACAATATTTGGAAGCATTTTATGGCAAAAAAGGTTTTGGCTATAACTAAACTGTTCTTCAAAAATAGAATAGGGATATAAATCATTTTGAAACCCCTTTTGGGCTGTCTTGCATTTCATTTGGCTTGTTAGTAATTTTCACTTTTTCCATTCTGGTTACAAAGAGACTATTAACAAGCCTAGCACAAGTTTCATAAGAAAAGAGATGACAACATGTTTCACAATGATACAACTGCGAAACAATTGCGAAGCATTATGGTCTTTCTCTTACGTAATACAAAAATAGGAACAAAACCTACAGAGAATAACATAAAAATACTGACATAATATGTTCAGTACAATATATCTACGCGTCAGAACTACTACAAGGAGATATTAGGGACAAACCTAATGTATAGCATATATTCCTTAGGGAAAAAATGAAAACAAAACCTTTATTTCTATGTCAAGGCTGTGACCCTGATCCTCTCATTTTGTTTGAAACTACGGCAAAACTAACATGACGCGGAAAACAGTAACCCTGAAAAATCCTATTAGTTTTCTCTCTCAAAGAATAATTCACACTTCTAGAGACAGTTGTTAGTTTCCTAAAATATTTCAAACATTTTTACTGCGTTTATATGTTTCCAAACGGCAGAATCTCAAAAACTAACAATAACTTTCCTTTGTTGAGATTGAATGAATATTTTTGAAAAAAGAAATTCAAATATTTTGAATCAAATGGCTGTTAAACTTAGGTAATTGCTTATTAAAGTTTGGAATTCAGGGTTTTCTTTATGTATTTTTTTATTTAAAAATTTAAATAAAATTGTTTTTCCTTTCATAACAAAAAATGATTAAATTTTATTAAATAATATATTTTTACAAGTGATATAAATCTCATATTATTAAAAATACTCATTATTGTTCAACAATTATAGAAATTAAAATTTTTTATATATTATAAATATGAAATATCGCATTTACACAAAACAATACCATCTTAATGATATTATTACTTTATCTTCTGTAAATTTGCCTTAAAAAAAATGTAATTGCTATAGCTCAATGAGTTAAATAATGAAAAACTTCATCAAAATGGAAATAAAAATTTTAAATAATTTTTTTTCTTGAAGATGTTTCAGCACAGAATCCTATTAATAATATTTTAAAAATGAATTCTTTATGAAGCCATGAAATATTTTTAACTGATTATGAAAAATAATTTGCTCTGTACTATGTATATTTAGTGACTTAACGTTTATTAAAATACATCATTTAAAAAAATTAATAGATCTTTGACTCCCATAATCAACATATGAACAATAAATAAATATATAACAAAATAAAAATATACTAATTATCCCTATTATCAGGAAGATAAATGTTTCAGCCCGCAATTATCAATTGGTTTCATTGATCAAGTGTAAGGTTTTCAAACCCAAGAAGCATCTGTAAAAATGTGTTGAGTTTCAGACAGCAACATGTATAATCTTCTTTACATTTTTTTAATTAACGATGCATATTTCTTTTATGTTCCATTGCGGGAGGGAGGGAGGAGATCTTTTGTGAAGAGTTTGCCCACGAATCCATTAAACTTATTAACCACTTTATAAGTGGAAAACCATATTAATAATGATGCCTGGAAAGGATAGATTGAATAAGACATTCTTAAAAATTTCTGGGATGACTGCTTTGCATTTACCTGTCTTATTGAGGGGAAAAATGAAAATTCAACCAAGCAATCGAATGTTCATAACAAAATGGTATTAATTTAAACTTCGGCAAGATTCGAACCGTTTTGAATTCTGGGTGGCTACTAGGTTACAGTTAGAATGGATTACTACAAATACAAAACGTCAAATCTTTAGGCAAGCTCCGTAGTAGTAAAAGCAATATTCATGAACTATGACATTATGTGCCTTATTGAAGCTCAGTGAGTAACGTATGTATCTAGTTTCCAAGTATTAGGTTCGAGTTCGCTGCCGGGTATGTTGCTGTCACTATTTTTCAGAAACCAAGAGACCAAAAGTTGATTGTGATATTTTGAATAACTACTTTTATCCAAACTTAAAGATCAATTTTATTCGGAGAATTGTTTCAAAATATCAAGAGTACACTATTAAAGACTCATGATATTTTACATAATATTTAAAAATGAAGAAAAAATAATTTTAAAAAAAAATTCCGTAGTGTTACCGAATTCTCTCAAAGTATTTTTTACACTAAATGAGTATTTTGGAATGCCGCATTAAAATATTTATTAACATCGTGAAATAGGTCAAAATTTGCGAAATATATGATATAAAATTTATTACCTTTTGATTCGATTTCGAAAAGAAGCATTTTCTTCTTTTATGCATGACAATTTATTGAAGTAACTCCGTCACTTTCCATATTAATGGAAGATGTCATAAAATATTTAGGTCCTCAAAAGATGGTTCACCGTAAAAGTTTATTTAATGGATGTTCTTTGAAGCTAATACAAACTAATACATCTCATTTAAAATATTTTTATAGGTATTTTCACAGTCAAAGATTTCAAATTTACATCAATACGAATGTTATTATTTCACAAGACTTTTATTTGAATAGATATACTTGCACAAGATGCAGGTATATCACATGCAAACATTAATGATGTAGTCATGAGTTTATCGGTGCGACATGCATAAAGAAATTAATAGTGGTTTAATGCCGACAGAGGCACTTAAAGTTATTGCTCTTTTATTTTTACATTAGGGTTACTTTTAGAAATAAATAAATAAATACTATTTAATATAAGGATACCTATAAAACACTGATTTGATGACACACTTTATCAACCTTTAAAATACAAAAAGACACATATTTTTCATACAGCAAAGTTTACACGCATTTTATGCACAGCAATATGTGAATAAATCTTTTTCTGAATGAGAAAAAAAATTCGCAATTCTTGTAAATAGTAAAACCGAAGAATATTCTTGCCCTATTTGTACAGCATTCCAGCTTAAAAAATAAAACATTTAGAAAACAAATTGAGAGGGAAATTTTTTTATTTTATTTCGAGCATTACATAAAAATTTAGAACGAATTCTAATTAGTTCTTTTCTAATTAAATAAAAACTAAATTCGCTTTAAAAATTCTGAAATCATGTGCTTTTATTAGTATGTTGTTTAAAAGGCAATTCACCTTAAAAAAAATGAAACATCAGGAAATTACATTACATCTAAGCAAATGAAAGTAGGCGATTTTTTTTGACAAATAACATTTGTAAAAATAGTTTTTATAAATATTTTTCAATATAAAAGGTAAGTCTCCGTTTTTTAATCTTTTCTGTTCCTTTAAAATGATGTTCTAATTAAAAAAATACAAAAATATATTATATTTATTTCCGTTTTAATTAAATAAAACTATAACTTTAACATATTTATTACAGCGTATTACAATGTTGTAAGTATTGCATCGTTATACTACTTGTAAAAAAACTATTACACTTAAATTTTCAAAAATATTTTTCATCTGGTGCATAAAAAAATAACAAATAATTCTAATTAGCTCTTTTCTAATTAAATTAAATCCGTATTTTTACAATGTAAAATTCGGTGTAAGAATTCTCAATTTTTTATTTTATTTGCAAAATTAAAAGCAAATTCACCTTAAAATGAAATTAAACATTATGAAATTAAATTGCATCTAAATAAATGAAAGCAAATAATTTTTTTAAAAAACTAATCACTTATTTATAAAAGAGTTTTTATTTGCTATACAAATATTTTTCAAGCTGAACTGATATGTGATCGTCTCTTAGTATCTGTTGTGTTCATTTAAATTGTTGTTTTCATAAAAAAAAAATTGGAAAAAAAATTATAATTATTTCTGTTTTAATTAAATAAAACTGTATTTTTAATGTGTTTATAGCAGAGTATTACAATGTTATAACAAAAAGCATTGGATGGTTATAATATTATAACCTTTAAATTAAAAAAAAAGTGTATAGAAGGACTTACAATGTTATGTGTTGAGTCAAGATGTACGAAAAATTCGCATTAGTAATCTTTAACTAAATACAAAACTTATTTCTTATTGCCACCAGACGGCACTAGTAATTCTTTGTTAATGAATTACTCATGAAAAATACCACCTTATCTTTTTTTCTTTTTCTGCAACTAACACAATTTTGATAATTTGCATCTGAATTTGTTATCACTTGCGTCTATTGTTTCTATATTTAATCGTAATTAGAAGATTTGAAGTCAATATTAAAGTTATTTTTAATATGTTTTTATATTTGAATTTCATATATCGTGCACGAAGTTTGTTATAAATTTGATAATTTTTCCCCATATCATTTGACCAAAACTATCCTCCGATTCTTTAACATGGTACATATTTTGTGAAACATTATGTCACAGTCGATTGCTAATTACGATTATTAATCTTTTTTTGTTCTAATGCATCTGAAAAACACTTAGACAGTTGTCTTCGATTCCTTAAGGCAAACGCTGCACCGACGTTACTCACTTACACTACCCAGGAGGCGCGTGTAGCTTGAAGATAAGCTACGGGCGCAGAGTAACAATAGCTCCGCAGAGTTTTACTATCTTGTTAGACCGGGACGTACAGTTTAAAGTGGATTCCGAACCACTACAAACATCCATGTCACCGCCGGGACTCGAACCCGAAACATGTGGTACCGAGCGGCAGAGCGCTAGCCACTCGGCTATTCAGGCCCAGTGAGAAATTATGAAAATATTAAAATGAACCATAGTATTATTTGTATGACACGTAGAAAATTTAGGGAACGAAGGATAATAAGAAAATCGAAATTACAACAAAAAACATTAAAAGTTATCTTAATGTGAAGGATGAACCTGGATCACCTTTTTGTTTTTAAAGCAAAAAAAATGTTAACAAGTGCGACATGATTGGACAGGTGCTCTAAATTGTATTATCTTCTCTTCCTTCTTTATATTTTTTTTACCCCTTTATTTTTATTGAATGCTCCTAAATGCACCCGAGCCTACGAGAGTCATCATAGTTCTTTTCGAATTCCCATGATCATCCCATTGCCTTCTAGTGGCTGATGTTGCCTACTTGGGGAATTTGTGGTACAAGCGGACAATACAGTGATAGTGGCCAGCAAGAAACAAACGATTTAGTAGCAGTAGCAGCAGTATTGGTATTAGCAGCAGCGATACTAAGTATGAAATTAATAGCCAAGCATCACTACTTGTGAAACGAGATTCATACCTTTACTCACACATCTATGTGCTTGTGCCGGATACATACTTTAATGCATGTTCTATAGAATCTACAAGTATATTAGGAACATATAGCTTTATTTCAGGAACTGTAAATATTTGGACAGTTTGAATTATTTTTAGTTGGACCATATTTACTATCAATTTAGTTCGATTTTGAAATTATCGCATTTTCTGAAAACAGCACTTCCAGGATTGTTTAAAAATGTTCCAATTATTAGTAAATCAGTACAGCTATCATGGACAGCTGAAACGATATCGGAATATATATGGCGCCAATTTATGATGTTGGGGACTGCTAATTGTTCTAGTATCGAAACCCAGTTGAATTTCTTGAGAACCTAGTCGTAAAAATTTTGTTGCGACTTGATCTATTAGATAAACATCTTCGAGAATGCTAGCCAATCTTTTCATTAAGACCTTTATCACTTTTGATATACATATTATTGAAACATTTTGTATAAAATAAATGTAATATTGTAAAATAAAATGTTAAAATTGAAACTAAATTTAAGTTTATATCATTTCTTATGTTTCACTCACACTAATCATGTTTATCTATAAAAAATATTTAAAAAAATATTAGTATCATTCTTTAAAGTTTATCACATCGATTCACACGTCCATATGAAAAATAAATCTTATTTTAACATCTAGTGTTTAAATACACTGAAGTGACAAAAGTCATGGGATAGCACTATGCAAATTTTCAGATGGCAGTAGCATCGCGTAGAACAGGTATAAATGCGCAGTGCTTTCTCAGAGCTTTCATTTCTGTTCAAGTTATTCATGTGAAGAGGTTTTGACGTGATGATGACCGCACGACGGAATTAACAGACTTTGAACGCGGAATGTTAGTTGGAGCTAGACGCATGGGTCATGCCATTTCGGAAATCGTTAGGGAATTCAACATTCCCAGATCCACTGTGTCAAGAGTGTGCCGAGTATGAAATTTCAGGCATAACATCCCACCATGGACAGCGCAGTGGTCGACCGCCTGCACTTAACGACCGAGACCGGCGACGTCTGCAAAGAGTCGTAACTTCTAACAGACAAGCAACACTGCGTCAAATAACCGCAGAAATCAATGTGGGACGTACAAGGGACTTGTCTGTTAGAACTGTGCGGAGAAATTTGGCTTTCTTGGGCTATTTCAGCAGAAGACCGACTCGAGTGCCTTTACTGACAGAACGACATCGCTTGCAGCGACTCTCGTGGGCACGTGAGCATATCGGTTGGTCCCTAGATGAATGGAAAACCGTGGCCTGGTCCGATGAGTCACGATTTCAGTTGGTAAGAGCTGATGGTAGGGTTCGAGTGTGGCGCAGACCCCACGAAGCCATGGACCCAAACTGTCAGCAAGGCACTGTTCAAGCTGGTGGTGGCTCCGTAATGGTGTGGGCTGTTTTTCATGGCATGGACTTGGTCCTCTGGTGCGACTGGACCGAACATTGACTGGAAATGCTTATGTTCAGCTACTTGGAGATCACTTGCAGCCATTCATGGACTTCATGTACCCAAACAACGATGGGATTTTTATGGATGACAATGCGCCATGTCACCGGGCCACAACTGTTCGCGATTGGTTTGAAGAACATTCTGGACAATTCCAACGAAGGATCTGGCCACCTAGATCGGCCGACATGAATCCCATCGAGCATTTATGGGACATCATCGAGAGGTCTGTTCGTGCCCAAAATCCTGCACCATCAACGCTTTCACAATTATGAACGTCTATCGAGACAGCATGGCTCAATATTCCTGCAGAAGACTTCCAACGACTTGTTGAGTCCACGCCACGTCGAGTTGCTGCACTTCGCCGGGCGAAAGGAGGGCCGACACGATATTAAGAGGTATTTTGTCACTTCAGTGTATTTACTACATATTTTATTAAGAACAAACACTGCGAAATGCTAATGCTGTTAATGTACGAAAACGGGTTTCTTTAAAAGAATCAGTTATTTATATTCATACCGATAATGAAATAAATAATTTATAACCGAGTTGTTGAAAATGATTATACTTTGGCATCTTCGATTTAAAAAGATTCGTAATTTAGCAGTACTATTCTGTTCTGCAATAATATTTGTTCATTCGGAGGAAATGAAACTAAAAAAGCAATGTCATATCTTTGAAAACATAAAAAAATAATTTCTATTTAAAGTAGAAGAACGGAAAGACAGATAATGATGAAAAGGCAGATGAATTGGATTAAAGGTTTATGCAGTTCTCTTAGAATATAAATGAATTAAAAAGTAATAATACATTGACAGACTCGTCTTTATTGCGGTGTTATGTTTCATTCAAATTATTTTAAATTTCGAGTGAAGATTTGTCTTGATTTAAAATATTCGGATAGCGCAAGGATAGGGTGAATAAATTAAATTCGTATTACTTTTTAAACATATTATTTTCAAGATATAAAGTATCGTCAGTAAACAAAAAAAAAAAAAAAAATCGATATTTTCCTTATTAAGTAAAATTTTCGAGTGTATATTTTTGATTTCTTAAATAAAATTTCGAAAAAAAATTGTTTTTCAGATAAAATTGTTTTTTAGACAGATGAGCATTGAGCTAAGCTACTTGGGGGTTAGTAGTTCTGAACTATTCAAGAGGCTATTATTTTAAAGTCAATCAAACAAGCTGAGTTGAAAAATTTTTTAATACGGGAGAAGAGATATATATGAAATATATATATCTGATGTGTAAATATATTAAATCAAGTCTCCTAATCAAGTAAAGTATCCTATTAAGTTGTTGTTAACAGGAGACGGAAGAATAAGAATCTTTAATATGTTGATCTTGAAAGCATCTCTTATAAAATAGTAATAAGGCCGGAGGCTGATTCTAAAATGGGAAAATAAAAGGATGAGCGTATTTTAAATTTACAGGATTTCTGAAAAATTTTGTTGATTCCAACTCTTTAACCATCTCAACAAAGTAACATAACTGGTGCAGAGTTCCAAACATTCCAGAAGTATGCTTTGCTCGAAATTTTCAAGGTTAACTAATTTACAGTTAAGTGAATCGTTAAGAAAATCGTTAATCATTAGAAGAATTGTTAATCAATATTAGTTAAATAAAGGCATGAAGTAAATCAATAAAATTTTCCATCCGATGAATTTCTCGGAAGGAAGTTATTTAATTATTATTAATATTCTTATCTTTGCTCTTATAATTCCACTATGTTTTCTTGTTTAGACTACCTGAAAGGAGATGTTAAGTTCTAGGAATTGAAGTATATTCGAATGTTGCAGTCGAACGGGGTAAGTGGGAACATGCCTTCCAGAGAATATTTGCAGATGAATTATTTTTAGGGATGGAGACACAGTGGGGACATAAAGACTTTAGGAATAAGAAAGAACAACGTTTTTAAGAGATATTTCCTGGAGAATTTTTATGTTATCATAACAAAGCGTCACATGAAGATTGATTCATAAAACTCCCACCAAACCGCTATCTAACCATCTCTATCTACATGTTTTTTTTTTTAATCTTAATTGCAAATAATACCACTTGCAAAAATAGAATCGTTAATAAACACTAGAATTTCTCTAACAATAGCGACAACATGCTCCATATATGTCTGGATGATTTACAAAGGTAAATTTACACCAGACAACCTCATTATATTTGCATGACGATTGTAAATAACAATTTTTGCTGACAAAATTATAACATTTTCTTCGTTTCAGAAAACAGAATACACCATATGCATCTAGGGAATTGAAAGTAAGATTTTGACCCCTTAATCATCGACCATGGATGAAACGGTTTTCATCAAGAATAAAACAGTTTCTCTCCAGCGTGGATAGAAGATGGAATGCAATTTCTCTTACTCCATCGGAATCGGGATGATTAAAAAGTCACTCTATTTGGGGATGATTTTGTGCTCTGCTGCAAACGTTTATGATTTAGTAAATATAGGCCAATTAGGTTCGTGGGATAATCGGGATTGTTTTTCCAAAATAAATCCTGAACAAGCAGGTATATGAATGCTAGCAATTCGCTTTTTAATGTAGATGCTGTTTTCTTTAGAAATTATGTTAACGCGCATCACCTATTGGCTAAGAATTCAGAAAAAAAGTATATCGTATTCATCTAGCTCACTGAATTTAAGATTTTATCCCTTAATTATCAACCATACTTGAAAGTGAAAGGGTGTACGAAGAAAGCATATTCCCTCCAGTGTGGACAGAAGTTGAAACGCCTTTTCTCTTGCTCCTTCTGAATCGATATCAGTAAAAATCTCTCTACTTGGGAATGATATTGTGCTTTGCTACAAAGCGTTTATGATTTACTAAATATAAGCCAATTAGTTCCACGAGAAAATTGGTTTTGTTTTTCCAAGACAAATATTCAACACTCAGATATTTGAATGTTAGTCATTAACTTTTAAATGTAGATGATAAATGTGAGTTTTCTTTAGAAGTTATATAGAATACATCAATTCTTGGCGAAGAATTGCGTTGAGCTTAGATTTCAAGTATTTGATTACAGGTTATTTATCTGCAAATAATAAAACATCTTTCGTAATTTGTTGTCAATATTTCATTGATTTTTTGATAAAATAACCTGAAATTTTGTTTAAGTTACTCGATTTATGTTTTCGATACATTAATATGATACCAAAAGAAATCAATTATTTTTTAATTGGAGAATATTCTTAAGAAAAAGTATTTGATTAAAGGTTCTATATTTTCAGAAAGTACAAGTTAGGGTTGGATATTCGTGTGGTCTTGATTCAATCTTGTTTCACGGTAGAACGGAATTATGTTTTTAATAATATAATAGCAGTCCTATTTAATAAAATTTGCTAAGACAACAACTGCAACACGTAACACACGAAACAAAATTATATAACAAATATTTATAAAATCATCTTAAAAGCCAATTCGTTTAAGAGTCTTTGCACTCTTCTTCCTGCCTGGAACTCTTATTTGATTCTGTACACTCCCTTTTTCTCTTTTTCCCTCTCCCATTATCGGCTCCAAAATTTAAGGCGCGAAAAAAAAAAAACGTGCTAAGTCCAAAGTCTAACATAAGACTTAACCCGTGCTTGAAAGGAGAATCTATCAACCTCGAACTCTTCCCAGTTGGATATAGTTTGTTTCGGGACGACATGTTGGATCCTTACTCACATAATAAAACAACTTTCGTAATTGCTGGCCAATATTTCATTGCTTATTTAGTTTTGTTATAATAATCTTAAGAAATAATCTTAATAAATTGTATCATCGCACTTGATCTATGTCTTCAATACATTAATAAAACAACAAAAGAGATCAATTATTTTTTTGCTTGAAGAATATTCCTAAGAAAATTGTAAAAGAAAAGTTTTGAAAAATAATAATAATAGGATCAGTTATTCTTCGTCACTGATCGATAATAACAATGTCGAAAAACTCCGAAACTTATTAAAGCCTTCAATATGCATACGAGATTGTTAAAAATAACTTTGTATAGTTTTCAGGAGAAAAGCAGATAACTTCATGCATTTACATCGAGAGATAAACATCCTTTCTTTAACGGAGAAATAATGAAGACGACCATGTTGTTATATTTCTCTTTACCTTGTCCTATCCCTAAATAAATCTTGCAAAGCAATTATGGGCGAAGAAAATTAATACGAAACTTTTTCTTTGGGTAACTTAAAATCTTTCAAATTAAAAATAAGGTTGCAGTTTGAATATTTGAAAAGTTTAACTAAATTTTTAGAAATTCTCAAAGATTAAACTATGCGAAAAACAATTTTTTAATAACATATAAAAAAATCTGTAATAATATTCTTTAGATTGGTATGGTGTATCATTTTAATAATTACTTTTGGAAAAATTTTGATAATTACTTTTGGGAAAAAATAGTACAAAGCCTTTATTTAAATTTTTGTAATAAGTGCATTTAAATTTAAATTAGTTCACAATGCTTGTGTTTTTTTTTGAAACCTTAAATGATAATTTTCTTTAAATTTGAAGGTTTTAATTGACTATAAAAGTAAATGAGAGTTTTACTTGTTTATCCAAAAGCTAAAAATGCCAACTTCAAATGAATGTTTTTAGTACTATCTAAGACACCATTACCTTCCAATCAAAATGACAACCAATATTACCACAAACCAACTTCAAGAAACTTTCATTGAAATATATTTAATTCTAAGAAAATTTAAAATACTAGTAAGTGTGTTGAAGTCATTTATTACAAATTAGATTCAATACAGGAAAATAAATACAAAGTTTTGTTTGCACAATGGCGTAATGTTTATATTATAATTTAATTTTACTGTGTAAGTATTGAGTAACTGTCACACATTTTCTCTAAAACCAGAAGGAGAAAACCCGAAAAACTCCCATCAAACAGCTTGAACATAGCTGCGAAAAACCTTGACACAAATATCTTCATGCACCTCATTTTGAAAAACAGTGACTGCAATTGACACTAACAGCATTCGAACTTACGCCTTCCTGAATTCTAACTTTCCACGTTACAGCGGACTATGAGTCGAGACATTTAATTTGTAGTTTCCAAATATTATTATAATATTGAACTAGAACAATAAACATTTTTAGACTATTTATTCAATGCTAAAACTTGGGAATTAATAATTCACTGGGAGGAATGGGAGCATCTGATTCCTGATAATACTGAGTATCCAATTTTATTCATAATTTACGATATTTGTATTAATATTTTTTATTTTGTGAATTATATATTTCATTCCAAAACTTCCTAACTGAATATCTTTGCAATTATATATATATTCAGAAAATATAATGTGTTTAATGTAGCATTATCGGAATATCGTTCTGTTAAACTATGTGGAAATTTCAAATTTTCTCCTTGACTTGCTTAACAGTAAACAATATTAGATACTCAATAATTTACCATTAGTGCTAAGAAGGCTCAAACAACATACTAAGAATTGTTATGTAATAAATCTTTTCCGCACAATTACATTTACGTAACAATGTTCATAATAGTTTCTTTGAAAACACCTTTTGAAGTGAACGATCCATTAAAATTTGAAGATCCATTAAACAGAATTACTATTAGAGAATTTTTCATCCTAAGATTTAAGAAAACATAACATGATCCATTTGTCCGTTCACACTCAATTTAAAGGAACAAGAAAAAAAGAGAACAAATATAGTTTATTGTATAGCCTGGTTTTAAAAAAAAGGAATGCAGTTATTTTATTTCCAATATTTACTTCGTAAACGTTTTTTTTTTTTCTGTCATACTTCAAGACAATGTAACGAATTCTTTGAAAGATCAATATTTGTTTAATGTTTGGAATCCGGAAGCACTAAATTTAATTCATTGCGCGTACCTTAATGTTATAAATACAGCAATTTATTTTATTTTTTCGTGATACAAGTATAAAATTAAACTGTCACAAAATTTCTGTGAAAAATAGTCCTAAGTAAAACATACTTTTTTCCTTTCTGTCAAGCCGTATTTTTTTTTAATTTCACCAGTAGCATTATTTTATTATTTTTATTAAACTGGTCATGCAATGGAAGGTATACGGTGATTTTCTTTAAAACTGAAAGTTTAAAGAACATGACTGCCATTTCATTAAAACGTTTTATTTTTAAAAATTGTTATATAAATACAAAAATTTATAATAAAAAGTTTCAAAAGTGTTTAAATACATATTGGTTTTTTTAATCTTCTGGAATAATCAAAAAAATTTATACGACCTTCTGTTTAAAAAATATTACGTTTGATATTTAATTAAAAAATACAAATTGTCTTCTTTTAATAAGATATTAAGTATATTAAAATTAAAATTATGAATTCTTCAGTTCTTAAATACATAACCAAAGTCCAATTTAAAAATATATTTCGTAGACATTATTTTTACAAAGTGTAGATTTCTCCTGCTTTGTTAGAAGAACAAAATTCTAGACTTCGTAAAAATTTAAAAATCATCTTTTTCCTTGGTAGAAATTACTTCATGTTAAGAACAAGATGGGAATGACAATCTTATTCATACTGATCACTGATTTTGCTGTTTTCCTTTTATTTTTTTTATCTTTCGAAGATTTTTATCTTTTCTTTTGTAAAATAGGACATTTTCTTCATTTATTCTCCGGATAGATTTTCGATTTGATTGTTTTTTTTTATCATTATCCTTGGTGAGGGGGAATCTACAAAATCTACATCTTCAAGAGGAGCGTTAAATTCCCCATCTAATTCCTTTTTCTGGTTTGCTGAAGTATTTCTTAAAATCCAATCAATCACAATTAACAACAGGAAGCCTTTTCTTTTTCCATATAGAACATTTTGCTCTTATTCTGTGTATTGATTTTCGATTTGATGTTCTTTTTTTTTTTTTTTTTTGCTATTATAATTAAAATTAGATGCATATTAAAAGTTCTTTTAAGGACGACGATATACCTTTTATTTTAACATATGCACGTTTCGAAATTTTATATTACCATGCGTGGTGCTATATTCGAATCAAAGGAGAAAACAAATTTTGCAAAGTAATTTCCAGAAAGAACACGTGATCTTTTGAGTTTATTTCAACAACATCGAAAATCGTTTCACATAAAAATTCTCTCAAATTAAACAATTGTGGAAAACAAGACAGACATTTTGTTAGACAACTGAATTGTTTAAAATAGGGTCAACGCGGTGAATAATAAAAAAAGTGAATAAAATACAATACAATAGAATATATTACAATAAATTAGGATACTAGATAGTTCTACTTTCATTTACTCTGGGAGAGTTTCAGAAGCAGACCCATTCCATGCGAGGGAATACATCTCTAAAAGAAAATATCTTATACATCGTTAAATAAATTGTCATACAGTTACTAGAACAAATCTGAGAAATACAACCAAATAAACCAGATGAAACTCAGTCTGACATTAAAACTATAAGACGAAAACATTGTTATCATGTTGTAACAGTGAGTTACTGCACTGTCAAATGTTGCCAAAAGACTTGAATAGGGTTTGATATGAAGTAAAGTCAAATGTTTATTAATATTAATTACATTCCTATTTAATCTTACTATTCAATAGTTATTTACTGAATTAGATTAGACAAACACTATTATCTCGCATTACTGATGTTAGAAATCCACAATCACTCTTGAATTTGCATATAATCTACGTCTCATAATTATCTCTCAAACGTTCTATGTCGATGACATTGGACTTATTTGCGAATTAAAGATTTTTATTCTGGTCAATAAAGCCTCTAAAAACATTTAACCAGGATGTAGAACTCAATGAATCAAATCCAAACTTCCCAAATACTCTTTCCCCTGATAATAAACTAACTCTCAAAGACTTGAATATTCGTACAGCAAATGAATATGTATTTTTATATTGCTGCTATGAATTTAGCAAAACTAATCTTACCTATCATTCTTTGTGTATTATATATCATATAATAGAAATCATATATATATATATATATATATATATAAAATAAATGTGTGTGTGTATGTGTGTAAACAAAACGACCATATTTGATAAAACAAAACAGCGCTTAACATATAATTCCCCCTTCTTCATAATTTCTTCATCGTCCCCTTCCTCATCTTCATAATTATACTAAAATCATTATTTAACACTTCAAAATGCCAATGACATCATATTATGATATAAAAAAGAAAAGAACTGAAACAAGAACAAAAAAAAAAAAAAACTGAATCGCTATAAACGCAAAACAAATTTCATCCAAATGTTTCTTATGAAATATATAAACTTTTTATTCTTCATGATTTCTAAAGTGATAACATTAAGCACGATCTTAAAATTTTCTCCAGAAATATGCTACTGATACAAGATATTTAGGAATAAACATTAAAAATATGTTTTTCGAACTCAACTGTTAATTTGATAATTTCTTTAACTCCAGCATTTCCAAAATTCGTCAACAAATTAAATATTTTTTTGTAAAGAATATTAGTGGAACATTGTATTGAATGTTACTATGGAAATTGAAATGAAAGTCTAATTCAATTTTCAAAAAGTAGAAAATAAACGACGTTCTAAGTTTCAGGTAAAAGAAAATTTAAGTTTTAAGTTATTTCTCGTCTACAGTTTTTAAATAAATAAAGCAGAAGCATTTATGTCTGCATAAAGTTTAAATCTGCATAAAGCATTTATATATAAACATTATATTTATGTAATCTGTTTTAAAGCTTCACGGTTTTCCCTTAAATATAAATATTGTAAAATTTTTGTTATTTGCTATTTATTTCTACTTCAAATATTTCGGTTTATATTCATATTGATTTTGCATGTTTTTGAGAATGGCTATATGTTGTTTTTGACATTCTATTAGCAGCACATGTTTTCTTCCTTTGAAATATGTTTTTCCTGCATATAAGTTTTTCAAATTTTTAAAGATAGTTGAAAGCTAGATAAACAGAAAAATATCGATTTTTGGGAACAATGAAGATTTGAAAATCAACAATTATAATGAGATTTTAAACATAACGAAAGTTCAGTACTGCTTTAAGAGCTAAAATTAAAGTTTAATAGTTTTCCTGTAGTATAATAAGAATCTGAATTAATAAAAAAAAAAATTGTTCTCTGTTGAAACATTCAAGCCCTTATTTTTACAAATTCACACTTTTATATATTTCCTTCATGCTTATATTTTAAAAATTAATGTTTTTACATATGTCATTCATATATATATGAGCAATTCAGAAGCTGTTTATGTAATTAAACTTGTCTTCTGTTTGAAATTTTTAACAGATATTTAAAAGACATTCTTCACGCATACATGTTAATTATAACCTTAAAGAGTATGAGGAAATCATTTAATATATTGTTTCTGTTGCTATTGAAATCAATCAAATTGCTTTACCTAGTAAGAATTACGTAATTCTCAATAGAACATTCGTCGTCATTCACAATTTTTCAAAGTGAACTAAAAAACAAGTAATATAAAAAAATTTTTTGAAGTCAATTCCTACTTTTTTCACTATATTGCAGAAAGTCCTTTATAAATAATTTTCATTCCTTTTTTTTTTAAGTTTATCTGGCGCTATCTATTGGTAGATGCATGCAACTTTAATCTAAAAAAAAAACTAAAATTAATTAATGAAATTTAATTGCTGAACTAATATTTGAAAAAAATAGTATTAACATTAAATGTCATCCTCTACAAGTTCAAAAAATTTTTTCAACTCGAGTGGATTAATAAAAGGCATTTTATTAACGATTGAAAATTTGAACAATATATATTAGGTAGAGTGTGAGGTAATAGAAGGAATTGAATAAGTCCGCTCTGTTTTGAATTCATCGTCTAACTAACTGTAGATCAAGTAGAAAACAAGAAGATAATAAGTAGAAAAACTTTAGAAAATTCCTGAACTAAATATCTTGGATAATGAAAGACCAAGATACAGTATATCCTATCTAATACGATACCTCCACCAGTTCTATACTCCTGTTGGAACACGTGACATCGCCGTAAGTCATTCTTTCCTGTGAAGATGAACCCTTTTTCCTACTTACTATTCTATGTCTGTTTATATTTTGACCTTCAGTAAACTGTTCTTTTTAATTAAATACAATACAACCCTTTAACGTAACGTTTATTCCTAGTTATTTATTGTGACTTGGGTTAATTGTAACTTGATTGATTGAGTTAACTGTGATTTGTTCTGTCCAGCTTATTACGAAACCAAGGATGGCCATCCAAAATCACGTGGAAAACGATTTACTCTCTGGTGAGTTTAGGAGAACAGTGATGGTCAGAGGGTATTTGGATAAATGGATGTATAAGTTTTTAGGGGAAAACCCCGAAATTTTCATATTTGTCAGATTAGTTGAGTTATTTTTTTTATTTAAGTAAACATGCAACTTTATATTTATTTGACTAATGAGAGCCATTATAAAAGATCTAATGATGGCGAAACTCCAATTGTACTGTCAAAAATTTATCATATTGGTAGATCAACGATATATGATGTTTTGAGCAACACTGAAAAAACATTAACTGTTCCGAGGATCATTAGCAACAGATTTCAGGAATTTTTCAAACTCTGTGGAATGTTGAGTTTCCTGAAGCTGAAGAAGCCATTATGTCTTGATATCAACAAAAGATATCAAGATATTCTCGGTGATATTTTGTAGAATCGACAAATATTTTTAAACAGATAAAGTGAAAGTGGTCGGGAAAATTTCAAAAATATTTGTTAGATTATAATTATTAAATATTATTAGATTCTTTCTTATAAGAGAAGAAAAAAACTGTCCTCGGATTAAATTGATATTTCACAAAAAAAAAAATTGGACGAAAAAAAATAGGTGAGTTAGGCCTAACACCTGATCAGGTATTTAATACAGAGGAGATTGGCTTTAGATTTTGGGAGACGTTTAACTGGCTATGGAAAGTATGTACAGAGAACATTTTTCCTGTTGGTGACGATGAAGGCAGCAGCATAACCAGTTTGCAGATGACTGGATATTCAAAGTTCAATAGAATGATTCCAAATATGCTTTAAAAAGAAAATGGAAAATATACATTTAATGAATAGGTATAAAGCCACTTCATGAAAAAATTGGATACATAGGCAAGAAAATGGAATTTAGTTAATGAATATTCTAAAAAAAAACTTGGATGATTTAGCATTGCTATTCTGACACTGTTTCATTTGACCGATCTAATTTACCATACTAAATATAGTTCATTGTTATACGAGCCGCAAATCTTAGGAAGGTAGGTGCTGCGTAATGACACAAGGCAAGTTTAAGATAAACAATTTGTCATGAAGTGGATAGATAAGAGCGATCCATTCATAAATAAAGGTGTGTTTCTTACAAATATTCCATTAAAATAAGCCAATAAAATGTGATTCTGAAAATAAATAATTAAAGTGCAACAATGGTGAAATATACGGTTATAATATATTTTGATAAGAAATATATACATTTAAAATCATATATTTTTCATTATATTCTACATATTCTCCACTATTCAAAGAATCTTTCATTGACATGGATTTAGATTATGCTGCTGAAGATGATTCACATTCGAACAGGTTGATCGCCTTCACAAGTTGAAGGCGTGTTGGTAAACTTTTACTGTTTCCTGTACTGTTTCCTATGAATTATGTTTATTTTTATATGTTTATTTATTTATTTTTTAAAAAATTTAGTTTGGCCTTGGGGTTTGACTTATAAGGAACAACGATTTAAGAGAAATATGATGTTTCAGGTCTAACATTGGCCGAAGAAACAGATTCAGTATACTTTTATATTGATGGACAAATTATTCCAACAATATTACTATCAATCTATATCAATCATAACGAAAACTTAGCATTTAAGCATGTAAGTCAAATTATTTGAGTAAAAGGAATTTTTTTAATTTTGGATATTTAAGTATAAATATTAATAGGTTGGGATACAAATTTCTTTATAAATATAATATATATATATATATACATATATATATATATATATATATACGTATATATATTTTCAACTGTCCCTCTACAGTGAGTGACTCGTATACTGACAGTAAATCAGTTCCAAAATATTTTAATTGCCAAGGGGCACACGTCTCTTAAACCCAAAGCTTCCTTAGTGACATATAGAAAAAAAAATACAGAAACAGTTACATGAAATATATCTTACAAGAAAACTTATATAATATAAAACTTATATGTATATATATATATCTGCACGGTCAGGACCAGTCCCTTAAACATTTTTTACCATTAGCGGGAAGCTCAAGAAGTAATGCATTAATTGAAACGAAGAAGATCCAGACCTGAAGGCCTGGTAATTACTAGCAAATGGATACACTTGCAAACTGCCATGTACCTCCCCGTCTACAAAACTCAGTATCAAAGTCATGTATTGCATTAAAAAAATGCTAAAAGTGCATAATAAAGTTTCAACACAATTGTCAGAATTCTTTTCCTAGCATAGGGGCCACAACGCACTGTCAGAACATTAATGCTGAATCAAACCATATACTAAAGAATTAAACCAAGGAGAAGAAATAAACACTGATATTTTGAGTAATTGTAAAAAAAACCAGGAGGACGAACAATAAAAAAAAAAATTACAAGATATAAAGATCAATATAAAGCAAGTTAATACAAAATTAATTATGTGCAATAAATGTACAAAATTGAGAGAAAAAACTTTCAAACAACGAGATAAATAAACAAGAGCAAATTGTCTAAAGTCTAGACAATGTAAAAGAAAATGAGGAACGAATTAAGGCAAAAATCACTGGAATGCCTTGGGTATGTGATATTCATGAGCATCTAAATGATATATCCACCCCCTCCAGAAGAAGAAACTGCAGATTCTAATGCCAAGAACTCTTACTAAAAGAACTTCACTAATACAAATATATATGTGCAACTAACATTACATACTGACTTAGTAAATAAGAACATTTCCGCAATATTTTGATCCAAGATACGTTCTCCGGCGATAATTATCTTAATGATTAATTTATTCTCAGCTGTTTGACAAACATGCAAATGTCTTGAATTGCTTGATTAATCATTTTATTTGTTATTTGTAATGGCTGAATGTTTATCCTTGAATTCATTATTTTATTATAAATTTTATCCTGATATTGTTTCCTGTCTGTTGTTGTTAATTAAAAGATTTATAATTTCATCTTTTCAATAAATTCACCAATAGCAATTAGCAGCATATGGGAACAGCAATTTTTAAGAATGAAGTATAATATGATGCTGAAGTTCTCCATCGATATTTTGTAATTTGTATTTTGCATATTCTGTTAACAGCATACATTTTTTTCTTCTCAATAGATAAGGTTTATATAATACTTTTAAATCATCAATGTTAAAAACTCAAATAACATTTATTTGTTTAAGATCAATATTATATTCATTAATTCTTGACATTATAGAACAATTTGAATAAATACATTAATAACAAGAAAAAATATGTAACTGAATTAAACTTAAAATGAGTTTTGATGGATAATAAAGAAAATATTTGAAAATTTATTTCCCTTTCTTAATTATATATTAATGATACAGCAAAAAAATGTATTAAATTTATATTTCACTACTTTGCAAATTGAAATAATATATATTTTAAAAAATGAATTAGCTAATAATTTAATATATCGTTCCACAACCACCGTATTCACACCATTCACTATTTCCTAAACTCAAAAGACCACTCAGGGTCACCATATTAAGTCGATTGAAGAAATTCAACGTGAATCGCCGTGCGCTTTGAAGGCCATCTCTGCAAGATGACTTTTTAGCATGCATTATAGATTGGAAAAAAGTTGGCATAAGTGCATTGTGTCCGGAGGATTACTTTGAAGGCTATGAAATAAATTTGGAAGAATAAATAAATAGATTTTGAAAAAAATAATTGGTCTTACTGATTGGCCACAGTAGTACTTAGGCTCCGACACATAGAGTATACAGCATACATCTCCACGCCTTCTGCCTGACGCCAAGCCTCCCCAAACCCCAAAAGTCCATATCTCACAAAATTCTCTTTTATCTTCCATTACCATGTTACCATGGGTCGATCTTTTTCTCTTACCATCAGAATCCTAGAAGAGAGAAACGTGTGTCAAATTCTGTCTATGCATATGCAAGATATATCCAACCAACCTCCATCTTCTATTTGATATTTCTTTTTGATTGGAAAAATATCAGCTCTTTCAATAATTTCCCATTTACTTAATATAATTTAAATATTGATCTTAAATATCCAATCTGGAAAACTTTTAATATATCAATGTAGTGTTTTTAGGCACCATGTTTCTGCACCATACAACAATATAGCTGTAACTACATTTTTTTGCAGATTTAAATCCTTAAATTAATATTTGATCATCTCCAAAATATTCTGACTCCTAAAATAGGTTCTAACTTTATTGAGTTTGTTTTTGATATCCAAATATTTTCTTCCAATTTTATTTAAAACTGAGCAGAGTTATTCAAATTCATCTACTACTTCAATATCGTTATCGTCTATTTTTAGCGTTTGATGTGATTTTTGCATTAATTCTGATAATTTAGTCTTCTTTTTAGTTTATTTGTAATCTAAGTTTATTTTTTTGTACTTTAGTTATTCTTCTTCTATTTAAGATCACTATATTTAGAGGATATTAAAACAATTTTGTGAGCAAAATCTATGTCTTTAGATGGCGTTAAATTTCCATCTAATTCTTCTTTCCTAGTTTCCTGAGGTATTTCTTATATTCAAATCAATCACAATCAAGAACAAAAATCCTGACAACATTTATCTCTGTCCTACTCAGCCCTACCATAAAAAAAGTCTAACAAAATACCTCCTACTTTTATACATAATTTACTGATACTCTTGGAGTTATTTGCTTCAAATTGTAGTTAAAAATGTGAATATAGTATAGCAGGCCATACTGGGAAAGACTTCAGGGTAACGCTGATTCATTTACACATTTGTCATTCTAGAGGCAATGCACCTCAAATCAAAGGGTTCGGTCTTTCAAAACATTAAAATATATTAATTAGAATGAATTATGATAGATAAATATATAAGCCAAAAATTTGAAACTGTTGATTAGTATTAAAAAAATAGCAAATAATTTAATTACACTGACAGTTTTATTGTTGTTTCAAAATGATAATTAGCTTTCTAACGTGTATTCAAATTCGAAAGAGATGCTCTTTAGCCAACTCATAACTTATTAATGTAGTTAAAAGGTTTCGAAATTCACTAAAAGCATCTTAATATTTTCTTAACCCCTGCTATGAGTTCCCAATACTTTTTCAAATTAAATGTTTTTAAAGTAATTTTAAAGATTATTTTTAAATAATTACGAGGTACTGATTATCTTATTTTAGTAAATGGATTTCCAAGCAACGTCTATAATTTCATCAATGAACTTCGAAATGGACTTTACTGTTAGAACCTAAATTCGTGGTTCGTTTTTGTCTTTTTAGTTTTCTGAAAATACAAGGTTTAGCTTTTATTGTCAATTGAGAGGAACGACTCATTAACTTAGAGTCTCAGCAATTGTTTTTATTTCTATAAACCCCTATTTACTGAAGAATGAAAATGGGTTTATTAAGATAAATTAGCTTAAGGTGAAATAGAATCATGACCAATACCATTCAAGTTAATATTTGAAATAAAATACTGTCCAAATTTCGTTTCCCTCATCTGCCATATGATCAAACATAGTGATTTTTGTACTAATTAGCAAATTAGATTGCCAAGAGTTATAGAAAAAATTCTTCTAAAAGAATTGCTATTTTAGATTTTTTAATATATTAAAAGAACCAATTATTTTTACTTTACTTACGGCAAGACTCTATACTTCTATTGATAACTTTTTATCATAGAAATTACAATTATTGTCTAACAGTTTAAAGTTTAATTTAAAATGTATGAAAGAAGATTAAAAAAAAAAAACGTTTTTAAGTTAACAAAATCAAATAGCACCAGCTAACATGCCATTTTTTTTTTATTACATTGAGATTCTCAGATTCCTTAAACAGTACAGCAGGGGACTTACTTGTTTTTTAAAGATTACCTCTATGTGAGTGACGTATAGAAGAAAATCTATAAAACAATTTCTTCATAATATGACTGTTGAAATGAGATTTTTATATGCTCTGTCACGTTTTCCATCCAATTTCTAGTTTGCAAAAACAATAACTTCAACTCATGCATGAGAGCATTAACACTAGGCACGAATTGGACATATTGTAAATGGAAAGCTTTTTAAAACAAAACGTTTTAGGATAAACAATGTTTTTATACTTAGTGAAAATAAATTTTATCCGAAGGGGTGCAGTCCTTTTTAATTAAGTTTTATTCCCCTATTTATAGACTTATGACCGATTGGAACTTACAGCTAATTTCAACCGTGGAGAATTTATACGTGAATTTCATGCAAAAGGCATGCCCCCTGAAATATACAATAATCAATGTACATACAGACATCTATAAAATATTAAATTATCAGAATAAAATTAGGTTAGTACATAATTCGGCCAGACTCGGGATTCAAAGCCATCATCGCAAGCAGCTAGAATGCTGTGGATGAATCAGATTTTTCGAATGTGCTGGCTGTACTCAATGCAGCCATTGCTTTCTGGCACAAAGGATATTTTATGACCATTGCAACAATGCAAGTGACTTGCATCTATTGTCTGGATGCTTGTCGGCAGTGTTCTTTCTTAATCATGCAAATACGAACTTGAAAGCTGACTTGTCAAGTTGTATAGAAAACTCGAGAATCTTTTAAATACTCGCATAATGAGCCTCAACATCTTGAGTTATTTTATAAAAATCTAAACTTTTGCACTTTGTCATTGATCAACTAATTTTATAGATATTATTAGACTCTGTAAGTACGGCAAAGTTGGTGTTATCTTATTTACATCTTTTGGATTAGTTCTTCACCATTAGGTTTCTCCCCATTTTAGCAATCAGCAAAGAAATGTTGTAAGCGAAGAAGCATGTAATCTATCGTTATATTGCTGTTTGGGATGTTGTTGAAGAATTTTACCAAACTTGATAGTTTCAAAATGTTTTTCTTTTAAAAGCTTCAAAACAAATCTTTATCTTTTTTATTAGCACGAATTTTAGCCAAATCAGAAAGAATAGATGATGGAGTTTTACGGTAACAATATCTTTAAAAAAAAATAGACACTAAGAATAAATAAAAAAAAGAGATGATAGCAAATAACATCACAGTTATGGTGATATGAGGGCATATACGTGTCACACTTATGTGAATTGGACAGAAGCCTCGCTAAAAATTGCAAGAAAGTACTAATGTGTCCAAAAAGTAAGACCAATTTTCAATTTAAAATTCCCGGAGTTTAAGGAAGTTCATTTTTTCTTATTTAAATTACGCTTGGCTTTATGAGACGCTAAAACTAATTCCGGCAATTTTTGAAATGTCTGAATGAATTGAGCAAAGAACTTGCATTACATTTTATTTGCAGAAAACTATAGAATGGTAAGAAGGCATTCGGTGAGCATTCTATTTCGGAAAGAAATTTTTAGAAGTAGTATAAACAGTTCAAAGAAGTCAGAAAACTCGTTGAAGGCGAAGAGCCCTCTGGTCGACCATCCACCTCAACAGACGAAGCTCACGTCCAAAAATTTAAAGATTTTGTGAGTGAAAACCGTTGATTTACAATTAGAGATCTTGCTGATGATGTTGGAATTTCAAAAGAATCGGTCAATTCAAACACGTCAACTCTTTATTGGTACTGAAAACCCTGAATGCGTCAGCTCACACTGCATTGATTCTTTGTGACTTTTTCACCAAAAATGAAACCCATATCGGTTCCACAACCACCGTATTCACACTGTGCGACTTCTGGCAATTCCTAAACTCAAAAGACTTGACACCGTTTTTGAGTCGATTGAAGAGATTCAACGTGAATCACTGCGCGCTTTGAAGGCCATCCCTGCCGATGACTTTTTAGCATGCATTGAGGATTTAAAAAAGTTGGCATAAGTGCATTGTGTCCGGATAGATTACTTTGAAGGCGATGAAATAAATTTGGAAGAATATATAAAGAGTTTTGAAAAAAAAAAAAAATTGGTCTTACTTTTTGGGCACAGTAGTAACTGCAGTGATATCCACAAAGAATATAGCTACTGAATTCTTAAGATAATTACTTTAGTAATTACAGAAATCTAAACTACCAAAGTAAGTTTTTTTAAATCCTGCAATGGATACCATTTTTATTCGAAATCAATAAGGCAATCCAAAGACTGTAATAAGACTAATAATCGAAAGCCAATTAAGCAAATTTGTTCTTTAGTAAAACATACGATCACATAAATTATTTTTATCATACGTTCATTCCTTTTTTTCATAATTAATTCTTTTCATTTTTTTTCTTTCAGAATTTACCAATTTCTTGATTACGCCTTTTTTATTATCTAAAATTAGTCAACTTTTTAATTTAAATTTAATTTTCGTAAAATTTAGTACAATTTAATAATATTAAATTTCTTATTATTTAGATTAGTAGCCCGTTTTGAGGAAAAATATAAATGACCACATTAAGTGTACAGCAGTTTATGCGTAAGTCTTGCAAAACAAAAACTAAAATCCTAATGATGTTAATATACAGGATTTTATCCTCAACATTAGATATATAAATTTGATATTTAATTATTAAATATTAAATAATATTATCAAAGCAAATTTAATTTAAAAATAGATGAATATTGAATTAAAAATTGGTAAACATTTTCTCAATTTTCAGTTATTTATTTAATTTATCCTTATAAAAACAAGCTTCATTTACTAATTAACACAAATAATTTAATAGATGATAAAAATATTTAACCAATAATTTTAATTTCTATTTCACTTCTCTTACTTCATGAATAAAGTAATCAAAACTTTAATATAAAATTTAATCATCAAGTACTAAGAAAGGCGTAAATAAAACTCAGAGTTCTCCAAACTTCGCTCTAGTTCATCAACCCAATCAAACCCCAGTTACAATCTGGTTGCCCAACCTGCGCACTACACATGTTGAAAATCTGTTCCATTTCGTAAATGTTTTTAAAATATTAATAATTTTAAATTTATAAAATTAGTGTTTCAAAGTGTACAACTATCTTAAAAATCCCTTTTAGTTGGTGGAACTGCTAACTAAAGAAGACATAATATTCAAATTATTCTATTACTAATTTCTTTGAATATAATTAAAACTAAAATTGAGGTTGTTTTCATCTGACATTACGTATATTTGTACATAATAATTGATGTCTTTGAATCTTTTATTCGTGTTACAACTCTCAAATGCATCAGTTTTCGAAGAAGTAAATATGCTATGAAATACACATACATACATTTTATTTTAATTAATTAATTAATAAAACTTGTTTATTTTGTATTAATTTAAATATATATGCCTTTTATTCTCTATATACGTAAAAATATATATATATGCCTCTTTAATTTAATTGGATTAGGTTTTTTTTTTTGTTTGTTTGTTTTATTACGATATATAAATGCGAAAAAAAAGTTACCCTGAAATGCCTTCTCTGCGAAATTACACTTCTTGATGCTCTTGGCCGCAATTTTCTTCCCTACATTCTTGCAGTTTTAGTTAACAAAACGATGTAATGTTCACTATTATTAGGATGTGAACAACTCAATGGGCAATGTTCAGGTAGAACTAATGCCCAGAATCGAAAAGAAAAACCTGAAAAGAAATAAATGAAAGTATTTGAGAACCGGAATAAGTATTCAGATGACAGGAGGAAAAAACCTCCAGAACAATATTAAAAATTTTAAATTAAGAATTGCAGACTTCATTTCCAGTTTAACAAGGAAAAACAACCAAGAATTTAAAAAAAGACCGTTTGTAAAACAAGTTTTTTTTATTTCCATGTTAAACTATAACAGTTGAATTATATAAAAAAAAATTGCTGAAATCAGAAACCCTGGACTGTTAGCAATCGGAGAAGTTGAAGCTCACTTAGTATGTATTAAATACTTCAACTAAAAATTATTTAATTCCAAAGTATAATGTTAATACAGTAATTCAAGAAATCGTAGAATAAAATAATTTCTTCGCGCATTGTGAGAAACTAAAAACATTTCATTTAATCTCTCCCGAGATATAGTAAGCTTCAAATCTCTAATAATTCTTAATCCTTGGTGCTTTTAGAATTTCTAAAGAATGAAACTAATAATACAGATTTGGAATACTCTTTCGCATATGTAAATTTTTAGACAACAACGATTTACGAAGAAACAACTACGATTAAGATTTATGAAGAAATCCCATCTAATCTGATTAGCAATTGATAGTTCAAACTATCTGAAGAATACATTTACAGTGAGTGTAAAAGTATTCGTACAGTACGACAATTGATTTGAAAGAGATCCGTTCATAAAAATTATAAACATAAATTCCATTTTAATTTCTTTTTAAATATATAATACAACATATTTTTACTAGTTTCATGTGAAATTGACATAAAAATAATTTTATACATGAATAAATATTTACTAAACTGAAACAATCCAACATCTTGTGGTGTAAAAGTATTCGTACGCTAAAAGAAATGCAAATTATTTTTTAGTTATTTTGTGATTAGTATAGCCATTATGATGTAGTTAATTGACGTCATCTTTGTAAGTTACTTAAAAGGTTCTTCAGTGGAAATTTTAATTTTTTTTTTTAACGTTAATGAAAGTCCATATTTCTGGAAAAAGATTATCTATACAGACGAAAGTAAATACAACATATTTGGATCGGACGGGAGACGAAGGGTATGGACAAAGCGCAATACAGAAATGCATCCTAAGAATTTAGTGCCAACAGTGAAACATGGGGTGGAAGTCTGCTAGTTTGGGATTGTATGAGTGCTTCTGGGGTGGGCAAATTAGTCTTTATTAAAGGCATTATGAATCATCAACTTTATATTGACATTTTAAAAATAATTTAGAACCTAGTGCAAACAAAAATGGGCTTGAATGGTGATTACGTTTTCATGCATGATAACGACCCCAAGCACACAGCCCGAAACACAAGACTCTGGATACTATATAATACCCCAAAGTTCATGAAATTTCCTCCTCAATCGCCGGACCTCAACCCCATCGAGAATTTATGGGACGTTCTTAATAAAAATATTAGATCCAGACATATTTCTAATAAAATGATTTGGAATCAGCTCTAATCAAGAATGGGACGCCATATCTAGCTCAATAACAGCAAAATTGGTGGAATCGATGCCAAAGAGACTCAAGGCAGTTATTCGAGCTAAAGGATATCCTACAAGGTATTAGCTGAAATATTATGATTGTATTGGCCAATATATGCCTGATGTACGAATACTTTTTTACACCACAAGATGTTGGATTGTTTCAGTTTTGTAAATATTTATTCATGTATAAAATTATTTTTGTGTCAATTTCACATGAAACTAGTGAAAATATGTTGTACTATATATTTATAATTAATTAAAATGGAATTTATGTTTATAATTTTTATGAACGGTTCTCTTTTAAATCAATTGTCGTACTGTACGAATACTTTTCACACTCACTGTATATAATTTGAACTTTAGTAAGTATAAAATAAATTTTCCTCAAACTCAAACGGAATGAATGCTAATTTTAAAAATAATTACTTTATGAAGATCATTTATACAAAACAAAAGTGTATGCTCTCTTCTTGAGTATTTTAATAAAAATATTTAAATGAAATTAAATCCTGATATTTTATTCTTATTATCTACATTAATTAAATTAAATCCTAATATGTGTTTCTTCAACATAAATTAAATCCTAATATCTATGTTAATTAATACAGCCTACTGATAGTTTGGGCGGCAAAAGAGATGACTCATAGCTTAATTCCAATTGCGATATGCTTGCAATCAAATTGATTAGATTAGGAGGACTATGACAGTGTTAATGTAATAAACTTTTATGTTAGTCTCGACACTTAAGATTACTATCTTAGCTAACCTTAAGTGCCGCTTTTCAGAGTTATCCATGAGAAGATTCTCAAATTGCAGGCAGCTACTTCTGAAAATCCTCCAGTTAGGTATAAATCTTTATATCGAAGAATGTCAATCCTACAAAGATAGTGGTACTTTTAGTAAATTAGCAGCCAAAAACTATCATTAAAAATATTGGAGAGAGATGTTATAGTAATTGCATAACCACATCGACACTTTTATTATACAAGATCATACTTAATGCTTATGAATATTTACCGGTTTGGTTCTTTCTGCTCTTAATTTTCCAAAGCAGTACCAAGTAAAACTTTTTTTAGTCAACTTTTCCCTTTTACTTTTTTTCCCTTTTAAAATTTTAAAGATTTGACTTATAAGACATTTTTAATCCGATCTCTTTCCATATCATTGCATATTCATATGTTTTCTAAAAATGGGATACATTAAATTATTTGTTCTAGTTTGTAAGAAGCAATTCTTTTTTACCTCCAAATGCTAAACAAAGTTTCAGCAGCAAATTTATGACAGAAGATTTAATTTTAAACCAAACAAATGTTTTACATTTCAGCATTATGTGCAATGAAAATAGATAGTTTTTGGACCGTTCCTTTTTGACAGTATTAAAATCATAATTGTCGTAAGTTGGTAATCTTTAGCGTCGACACTATCTTGTACTGCGTTTCTGAATTATTCATCATGAGATTCTCAAATAGAAGGCAGCTACTTCTGATAATCCTCAGTTAGCATAAGCCTTTTATATGGAATAATGTCAATTCACAACGATGGTTTTAACTTAAATAAAAGTAAATGAATAACTAAAAACTACCGCTGAAGTTAAAGAAATATTGGAGAGAGATGTTATCTTAATTATAATCACTTTTATAGACAATATTTAAATATTTAATCACATAAAATATATACTGGCTTTTCCTCTTTCTACCCTTAAAACTCAAAAACAGTAATATATGAAAACAAACAGTACCAAAGCAGAATCAAGTGACTAGTTTTAAAATCTCCTTTGACCCTTTACGCTATTACATTTTTAACATTTGACTTACAAGACATATTTTTTTAATATGATCTCTTTCCAAATCAGCCCATATTCATTTGTTTTTTAAAATAGAATGCATTAAATTATTTATTCTACTTTGTAAGAAGCAATACATTTTCCCCCAAGTGCTACAAAGAGTTTCCTCAGTAAATTTTATCTGACAGAAGATTTATTTTTAACCAAACAAATGTTATACATTTTAGCCTTCTTTGCAATGAAAATAGTTACTTTTTAAAGTTCCTTTTTGTCTGATTGTGTGATTTCTTGATATCTTAGGAAAATGGGCAAAACTATTTCCTGTGTGAATAGTTGCCGCCCGTTCAAAGGAGGAAAAAAGTATTAAATGCATTTAAGTGTATGGATTTAGAATGCCATTTATTATTCCCACAATGAATTTCTAAACAATCCTAATGAAAAAATACCATCCATGAAGTATGAATGTTGTAGAAAGCTTCTAAAATAAATTCTTTTATATTTGTTTAAAACACTTGCTTCTTTTTTACAAGCAATAATTTGGACTTAAACTTTTAAGACTGAAATTCAAGAACATAAAATCCAATCTTTTAAGCCAGATAGATGAATATTATAAAACCTGACATATTTCATTTTTTCAACAATGAATTTCTAAAAAGGATGTAAGCATAAATATATGCATACATATAAACACTTATTGTATGCATATATTTATGCTAAAATATAAAGATATTACAGTATTTTTTCCTATAAAAGATTTTAAATAATTATCTCTAAATATTTATTTTTTAAATTGTTTTATTGTACTTGAGATAAACATGATTAATTATCTGATTTATACGTTAACCATTATTTGTGACATTATAGCTTGATAAAAAGGAAATCTGGTATATGCAGAAATGGGGAAATATATGCTACAAAAACATTTATTAATCCTTCTCCTGTAGATTATTATGAACACAAATACATTAAGTATCATTAGCGAAGTGATTTAAATTTGATATTTTGGGAAAAGTGCAAAACTATTTCCTGTGTGAATCGTTGCCGTCCAATTAAAGGGGGAAAGCATTAAACACATTTAAGTGTCTAGATTTAGAATGCCATTTATTATTCCGACAATGAATATCTAAACTAGTTTAACACAAAAATACCATCGATAAAATATGCATTTTTATAAAGCTTCGAAAAAGCTAATTAGTTACATTAGTTTAAAACACTTGCCACTTTTTTTTTTATTGTCACATAACATTTGCAATTGCAATTAAAGAACATAAATTCCAATCTTTTAGGACAAGATCGATGAATATTATAAAACTTAACATAATTCACTTCTTCAACAATGACTTTCTAAAAAGGATGTAATAAGAAATAAAATATAATGTAAATAAATAAATGTATACATATAGAAAAACAAAACAGTGAGAGGAGTAATATTTCATATTTTTTCCCTTTAATTAAGGACATAAAAAACAACCGAAATAATTATCTTTAAATATTTTATTGTACTTTAGATAAACATCATTAATTATCTGACTTATAGGTTTACCATTACTGGTGACATAAGTGCTGGATAAAAAGTAATCCTAGTACATGCAAAAATGGTGAACTATGTACTACAAAAACGTTTATTAATCATTCTAGTAGATTATTATCTGTAACACAAATACATTAAGTATCATTAGCCTGATTTACACTTGCTTTTTGTTTATGATAAAAATAAAACATTTGAAGTAAAATGATCAAAGATCTAATTTGTAAAATATATAAAACAAAAGTTACATCGATTCCTGCTGCTGAATTAAACAAATACAAAATTAGGTTTATGAATATTGATTTTTGTCCTCATATTCTTTCTATTTCTGTCATGACCAGCTAAACTGTCAACAATTAAATTCTCTATTTTTAGAAACTAAAATCTAACCCAGGTCTTTTAAAAACCGGTAATGATGCAATGTTTTGTTAATTACAGCTCCTAATTAGGCTGCCTGATGGCCATTTGACTAACTCTCTGGCTTCAGGTATGAATCCTAACGGGGGACATGATTGTTTGTTTATGGTTCGGAATCAAAGTTAAACTGTACGTCCTGGTCTAATTAGCTTAATATGCAAAAATGACCGTAGAGCGACGAATCAAATAAAGTGCTAATTAGAGGAATTAATCAAAAATAATGCATCATCATTATTCAAATGTGGCAAAATTAATTTTGAATTTTTTTTTATGATGACATTTTTGATTTAAAGGAAAAAAAATACAGTCAGTAAAAATTTCTTTTAGGCGATAGAATGTTGCTAAAAAATTGAGAGTAAGATGCTGACTTTGTTGTTAGTTATTATTCTCAAATGCGAAAGCTTCCATTTCATGGAGATTGTAAAGCCATCTTACTCTGAAACGAGAATGCAATTCTACAAAATTAACAGAATTATCTTGAATTACGCATTTTATTCTTAGACCTTGGGCTTGGTAGTGTAAAATGAATAAAATCATTTAAAAAGTTGTTTTTAAAATCCCAATTCACGTACCTCCGAATTCCCGTGACAAAATCGCATAAAAAAAGATTATGTCTTTAATTTCTATAAGAACATCCGTGGATGTGGAAATTTTCATATTTACTTAGATAAACTGTCGTTCAGTAAACATCAATTTATTCTGAACTAATACATTTAACTGCCTTTATCTTTTCAATACATAGAAATTAAGATTAAAAACAAACAAACATTTCTTCTTATTTTGTGGTTAATAAAAATTCAAATTTGAAAAATTATTGTTAAAACTGACTTATTATTAAAACTGACTTAGTTTCATGTCGCTGAAGAAGGAGGTCAATGTCGTCCGCGAGGACTTTTAGGGGAACAATTCCACATTTGCATATCATAAGGGCGAAAACCTTCCACACGTAGTTGAATAACGAGGCAAAGATGCTGAATCTCACAAACGCCATCGACTTTCCTTGTTTTTAAACAGTGTCTACAACAAAGCAGCCAGCTGATTGAATGTCAGCCCTAATGTTCACTAGCGTGATGTTTACACTTATCGTTATCGAAGCTCTTTATTTCTGAAATCTACAACAATGCCATGAGTAGATTTACAATAGAAAAAAAAAGAGACATTTTATGAAGCTTGAACTAGCAAGTTTCCAAACTGATATTGAATATTTGGAAACAAATTGAATTTTTCTTTACCTTTGCTTTAAATAGATTTAAATGTTCAGAGAAATTGGAGAAATGGCCTATGTCGCATCGATTGACCGTTTCCCCTAAAGAATTTGTTTTTCAGGAAAAACATCGTTGAATGTCAAATAAAGCTTCAAGAGTGGTCAGTGAATTCGAGTGAGTGTTTCAGTGTGAGGAATTAAACGTCTGAGAATACAAGTTACTTTTATTTTAAGGCGTAGTTTATAAAAAAATTGGTATGGAACAACATATGAATATCTTTCTTATCTAAAGACAAAATCATTTTTTTTTATCATGCCAATTCTTATAGATTATTAAATACTGAAGACTCTCTTATAAATAATTATATTTATTTTTTAGATGTAATATCATTGTAACAGTCTGCTTCATACAATGTCACATAGGATATGTTCATTAATAGTAAACTTATTCATAGCAAGGAAAAATAAAAATAAAAACATTTCAAAGAAGAATGAAATATAAAAAAATTCAAAACATTTCAAAGTTGAAAACAAAACTTTAGATGTTTTGTGACGTAAGAGAGACGTAACTAAGAGAATGTAAGAACTGAATTGAAGATACGTAATTTTTAACACTCCGCATTTTAAATTAATCTTTAAATTACATCATTTGTTTAAAAATAAGATGATCTTGTATAAATTATTTATATGTTTTATATATTTGATAACTAGATCATTTTATGCTTGCAGATGCAACTTATTTTTAAATATGAACATATAATCTTTCAACTTATTCAAAGTGACAGTGAAACTATTTTAAGTTGACAAGCTAGCCACTAAATTAATAGTTCATTAGAAAAAAAAATTATTTAGCAATAATAAATTATTTAAAAGTACACAATATTTAAAAAAAAAAATTTTTTAAAGTTAGAGATTGTAGTTAGTAATTTTTTAAAGATTTTTAAAATTGCTCCGTATAGTATGCAAATAATAAGTTTAAAATTAAACAAAATTGACTTTATATTTAAGAAACTTGCATAGTCATGAGCCGTGAAAATCTTAATCATTAGAAATACCGGTTTTTTTACTTTATTAATTAATTAATTTATTATTATTCTTATTTATTTGTTACAAATTATCTTTTTAAATAAAGGTTATTGGCGAAAGTCTGTACAAATTATTTTTTAAAAATAAATATCATTGTACAAAATCATCATCATAATAATCATTTTTAAAAAATAAATATATGAACTTTCATAAGCATCATATTTTTTATATTGGCTAATATCAAATTTTTTAAAATATAAAATGAAAGTAATTTTTTCAGCTAAAATCGAATGCTATTTAGCATAGATTATGCTATTTACAGGCAGTTGCGGCAGTCTCCCAGTGATTTTTATTTCAAGTTTTCGAATTTTACATCATTATTAAATACAGTGAGTGTAAAAAGTATTCGTACAGTACGACAATTGATTTAAAAGAGATCCCGTTCATAAAAATTATAAACATAAATTCCATTTTAATTAATTATAAATATATAATAGAACATATTTTCACTAATTTCATGTGAAATTGACACAAAATAATTTTATACATGAATAAATATTTACAAAACTGAAACAATCCAACATCTTGTGGTGTAAAAAAGTATTCGTACATCAGGCATATATTGGCCAATACAATCATAATGTTTCAGCTAATACCTTGCAGGATATCCTTTAGCTCGAATAACTGCCTTGAGTCTCTTTGGCATCGATTCCACCAATTTTGCTGTTATTGAGCTAAATATGGAGTCCCATTCTTGATTAAGAGCTGATTCCAAATCATTTTTATTAGAAATATGTCTGGATCTAATATTTTATCAAGAACGTCCCACAAATTCTCGATGGGTTTGATGTTCAGCGATTGAGGAGGAAATTTCATGAACTTTGGGGTATTATATAGTATCCAGAACCTTGTGTTTCGGGCTGTGTGCGTGTGGTCGTTATCATGCATGAAAACGTAATCACCATTCAAGCCCATTTTTGTGGCACTAGGTCCCAAATTATTTTTTAAAATGTCAATATAAAGTTAATGATTCATAATGCCTTTAATAAAGACTAATTTGCCCACCCCAGAAGCACTCTTACAACCCCAAACAAGCAGACTTCCACCCCCCCATGTTTCACTGTTGGCACTAAATTCTTAGGATGCATTTCTGTATTGCGCTTTCTCATACCATTCGTCTCCCGTCCGATTCAAATATGTTGTATTTACTTTCGTCTGTAAAGGTAATCTTTTTCCAGAAATCTGGACTTTCATTAACGTATTGCTTGGCGAAAAGACAATCGCGGCTTCGATTCTTCTCACTAACAAAGAATTTTTGTCTCGCAACACGGCCATGGAAACCTTCATTTCTGTATGCATTTCGAACAGTACTTACGGAGACTGCTGTTAGCATGTTCTTTAGTTCTGATGTTAATGTAGGAGCACTTATTTTGGGATCCTTCTTTAATGAACGTACCAGAAACCGTCTGTCAGATGATGTCAATAGACATGGTCACCCAGTACGAGAACTGTTTTGAACCTTTCCAGTGGCAGGAAACTTTTATGATTGACTGCACAGTTGAACGGGATCTATCGACCAGATCAGAAATCTTGTTGTACGATTTACCATTTTTACGGAGCTTTAAAATAAGTTCTCTTTCGGAAATTGTCTCTTTACTTTTTCGACCCATTACAGAATTTTCTAGTTTCTCACTACATTAAAATTTCCACTGAAGAACCTTTTAAGTAACTTACAAGATGACGTCAATTAACTACATCATAATGGCTAAACCAATCACAAAATAATTTTTAAAAATTTGCATTCCTTTTTAGTGTACGAATACTTTTTACACCACAAGATGTTGGTTTGTTTCAGTTTTTGTAAATATTTATTCATGCATAAAATTATTTTTGTGTCAATTTCACATGAAATTAGTGAAAATATGTTCTATTATATATTTATAATTAATTAAAATGGAATTTATGTTTATAATTTTTATGAACGGATCTCTTTTAAATCAATTGTCATTACTGTACGAATACTTTTACACTCACTGTAGATGATTTAATAAGCTTTAAAAATCTTATTTAAATTCTATTTTATTATTTTTTCATGTCAGGCATTCAACGCATAGAAATTTACAAAATTAAAAGTATACATTTTTTGTCAAATTCTAAACATATATTATTTTTCATGGATTATTTTGAGAATTCTTGAACTTAAAAAATTGCAATACATAACACACAATATATAACATGCAATGCATAACACGAAATATATAATTTGCAGTATATATAACACAGAAACTGTGTTATATCATTGGGGACTTATCGAATGCTAAAAATGCATCTTATCAAATGCATTGGGGACTTATTAAATCTCAAATGCTAATTTCTTTATTGGATATGAAAATATTTTATGCATTTTGTTTCCTTCCTTTAGAGCATTCAAAGAAATATTTCTAATTTATTCCTACTTCAAATTTCCTTAAAATTTTTTTACTTCATTTCACATTTGTACTGTTTAAATGTGAAATGATTTTTGAATACAAAAATTCTGCTACATGAAATGTAGTTCAAGGCCTATCTACCATTTATAAAAAATACTTGATATTTAAGTACATTATTTTTTATTTTATTTTTACTGATTCTTCAAATGAAGTTCAGAATTAAAATCTGGTGAAATGTCTGTCGGATTTTGGAGAGACGTTAACCCATCATTGTTCTTTATAAAGGGGAGGAAGTGGCGATGTGTTTCTGTCGGCTTTTTTAGGGACAGCTACATTTGCGTTTGCGGGCCACAAAGCACACATAGGCCCACAAATAAAGAAAAAAATTCAATTTCTCGAAATAAGTTTTTAGGTTTGTAATAAAATTATTGAAAGTCTTTCGAAAAACTTTAGGCTTGTTATAAAAACACACAAGAACCAATATTAAAAAATGTGTTTAGGATCAATATCTCGAAATTTCTTTCCAATACTCAAGTTTTTGTTGAATTTTTGCAGACATGCATCTACCACGCAAAAGCCTTTACCCTCAAGCTTCGCAATTCAGGCAAATTCTTTGAATTAAACTCTTAATTTTATTTATTATTTGTATCGGTAAACGAACCAACACAGCAAAAGACGTTGAACTTGCATTCTATGAATAGGAGGACATTTCATTAACATATGTACTTGTTAAACATGGATTTCGTGAAAGCCTCTTTTATTAAGCAGCACTCAGTTTTCTTCTGATTAGACCATAAGAAAGAATCATTCGTATAGCTTCAGAAAAATTGGGTAATATGATTCTCCATTAAAAGCAATCATATTTAACATAATTTTGTTTAATACACTGGTTTTTTCTTGTCAAATAAATGAGTTACCAATTATTTCCTTGAATTAATCCAAATTCCATTGATTTACGACAAGAAAAACATTCATTCATTCAAAATCGAGTAATCTATTCAAACGTTCATCCATTTCATATTCAATAGTACGAAGTTTCAACCATCTACAACCTTTCGGACAAATTTACACGAATGATAATGAAAATAAGTTTTCGAATATCAATTATTTCTTTGAAAGAGCTAGATATGTGCTTTTAACGGAAATATAATATTTATGCAACATGAATTTTTAAGAATGAAAAAAAATATTTTAACATCGTTACTAGTTATTAAATAATAAAAGAAAATGATAGTCCATATTTTTATTCTTCAATATATCTTAAAATATCTTGATTTGGTCTTTTGTAGCATGTTTGTTTTTCTAATTGTCTGTATTTTAATTTTTCCAAAAATATTAAACAAGTATTAAAAAAAAATTGCATGTTTATTTGAATAAAATAAACATAAAAATTTTTTTTTCTTACAACTTTAAAATTTAATGATTATCAAAAGCAGTTCTTGTGGAAAATTCTAACGTGCTTTCTTTTATGTGCACATTAAGCATATAAGGTGATATATAATTAAACTATAATTTACTATTCATTCATATAAGGAACAATATAATTAAAAAATATGCTTAAAAGACTACATCAAGATATTTTAAGAAAAAATCAAAAGGTTTATACCTTTTTTATGTATACTATGAAATGATGATTAGGATTAATGAAATGAAATTATGATTAATGAAAGGTGATAAAATACAACCTTATTTAAACAACAGAAGTAAAATTTTTTTTCTTTCATAAATTATACCTCATAATTTCTTTCATAAGTCAAATACTAAACTAAGGTAGATAAACAGGAAAAAGAAAAATATCCAAAATTTAAATTTATTAAAAAAAAGAAGTCAAACAATAATCGATAAAAATTTATAGTAAACATAAAATACTTGTTTAGATAATTACATAGTCGATTAAAATCTATTATGCACTTGTTCATTTTCTGAAATATTTTTTATCTATTAACAATCATTGCATAAAAAGCTATCTTTCTTATTTTAAAAAGAAACGCTAATTTTCCGAAAAAAAAAATGCTGACGTAATGCGTTTTATAAAATGAAAACTGCATCCATTTTTCTAAAAATATTAACTAATTATTTGTGAACAAATACTATCCATAATACTATTATTAAAAATTGCAATTATGGATCCATTAGGCCGTTATCCGAAAAGTATTTGCTCATGAATGTAACATAAAAACTTTTGCGCCTGTCAAATTTTATCAGTGTTAAAGTGCAGATATTACCTATAAATTATTATTTAGTGTATAAATTTTATGTATATTATCTTCTAGGCATTTTTTTATTTAAAGTTACTTACGAAATGAAGTGAAAAGAGTTTTTTTCTTCAAGAATTAGATTCTTTTTTTATTCAGAGTAAACAACGTAGAGAATTTGTTTTCAATTTTATTTGCAAATTGAATTAACGCAACTAACGTATTTTTAATGTATAAAGCAGCACAAATAAAATTTTTAAAGTTTATTTCAGGATGAGACCCTGTTTTAGAAAATGCATTTTATTTACTTAACATGCACAATCTTTCTGTAAAAATTTATTTTTTTAAATAAGTTTTTAAATTAACTAACATGTAGTAATGCACGCTTGGTTCTCTATGTATCTGTAGTAGATGCATAAAAAATCTAACATGCGATATTCATTAAAAAAAATGGGTTTTTATAGTAAAAGATTTTTGTAATTAACACCTTGATAAATGGCAAAAATAGAAATAAATAAAGAATATTTAAGGCAATAAACACAAAATTAATTATGTAAAGTATTTCAATAACAAATTATTTCTAAATATACAATATCAAGCAAGAAGGATGAATTTTACATTTTTTTATTTTTCTATGAGTTTAATAACCCAAGCTTATAAAGCAATAATCTTAAATTAAAGCACAGAAACAAGTACAGAAAGTTATATAATTTAGTTCACTGAAATTTATTTCAAACTTTAGTAACTTGTTTTCAGAATTTAAATAGATCGATACGTTATTTTCTGTCTTTTAGTTACGAATTTCACATCATTTTCTTTGGATCTTCGTAAAAGTTATTTCTTAACAAGATTGAAACTGTGATCTAAGCATCATTAAATTTGTATCGAAAATTTAATAGCTGAAACATTTCAAAATTCTAGAGAGTTTTAAATAATTTAATAAAACTTGGCTGTTTAATTAGAGTAGTTAGTTATTAAAAATGTAATGTTTCATATTACATCACCCATTCTTTATTCAAATTTATAATGTAACAAATAACTGCAAAAAGTTTGAATACAAAACTCGATACATTTATCATTATTTTTTTTATAATTTTTTTTTTTTATTATATATTTTAAAAATCACTATAAGAATTATAGTAATACTTTCATGTATATTAAATGATACATGTTTTGCAATCATATTTCAAATGATATTCTTTCTTTCAAATGATGTTTCGTCTATAAAATACCCCTCATTTTTATATATTTTATTTTAGTTTGTTTTTAAATTGCATGTTTAAAAATTTAAACACAAAAATTGCATAATACTTGTAATTCTTTTAAATAGGTTTATTTAATTTCATTGCTGTCATTATTTATTATAAGTTATAAATATTCACTGCTTTAACAAACATTTCGAATACAATCCGTAATTTCTGTTGTAATTTAAATTGTTAACAAATAACATTTTGAATTGAAAGCAACATACAAAGTTTGTATTTAGATAGATTTTTATAAGAAATATTGAAATACATAAAACAATTCTAATTTTGATAAAGCATTTCTAATTAAAATTAAAATAGATTTCGAATCAAATTTCTCTATCAGATTTTAGAATCCTATCCATTAAAATTAAATTTAAAAAAGTTAATTTTTGAGTTAAATTTTATTTGAACACACAAGTTATTTTTTTTACAATAAAATGAAATTTCACTTCAAACAATAATTAAATCAGTTGCATTTTTGCTAACATTAATATATTTTTAATGTTTTCCTTCTAATCTACATCGAACCAATATATTCCTATTTATTAAAATACTGATAAGTTTAGCTGTAATTTATTATTTCAAATTGTAGAGAAGTTTTTTTTTATATGACATATGTAATAAGTGTTTTTTATGGTATATACAGCAGTTTCAACATTGCACAGGTTGTAAAATGGAGTTTTTATATATTATACACACATATATATAGCCATAATATTTTGGAGCGAATAAATTTAGGTACGAATAGGGCGTTCTAACAGGGGGATTCGTACCCTTCTATCCTCCTCAATTAGGACAATGGGGAACATTTCTTCTCTAGAAATGTAATGTGTTTATCTACTGCATAAATCCGAAATGTTGAACTTCACTTCACAGGTTTTAACCCCTAAATTCAGGAAAATCCTGCCAGTTCTACAAAACCAATATTAATATGTATTTTATAAATTAAAAAATTTAAAATAAGAATTAATTACGTGTTTTTCTTATTTAATTAATTCTTATTATTATTAATTAATTTTATTGTAAATTCTGCAATCTAAATATGGACTATCTTAATATAAAGACTTTAACATACAACGTAAAAATCTTTCATAATGAATACCAAAGTTTGTTCCGAAATTTATTTTCTTTTATGTTTGAAATTCATAAATTCTTTCTAAAAAAACATACAACAACCAAAAAAAAAAAAAATTGCTTGTTATATTTATGAAAGCCACTATGTTTTTTAACGAACATCCTGTTCTAATTTTTTTGAACAAAACCGCACCAAATTACTCTTCCTTTAATGTCTCTTACAAAACAATCAAAAATAAAAATAACAATAATAAATATCTCTCCAAACATCTTTCCCAAAACTATTCGGAGCCACTACAACCACATATTCCACTTTAGATCTCTTTAAAACCACCTCCACGTCACCTAACAAAACACTGTATGATTTAATGTGGAGAAAGGTATTTTTCACCGCTTTTCATGCTCTGCGTTGAAAGTTAAGCAAATTAAGACCGCAAAGAAGCGTAACCTTCGTTCCACTGGCATGGTGCCCAAAACTATTTTACTTTCGCCCTTCACTGGACTGGACCGAAAACTATTTCCTTTTTTTTTTCTCTGGTTATAAATCCTCAAATTTATATATCATCTTTATCTTCGTGACACTTTTTGTCCAATATATCAAGTTTTTTTTTTACTACATCCAATTTGAAACATTTGTTTTTATAATAATAGAATAAAACCTTCTTTGTATATTCGAGGTAATATATGTGTTGAATTTATCTTACAATTCTTAGGAATTTAAACCATCTTTTAATGAAAAAGTTGACGAAAATAACTTTTAATATCTTTTAAGTGAGAAAAATATAATAATTTCAAAAAAAAATGAGTAATGTTTCAGTATTTTATAAAAAATATAATATATTAAAGGTTTTTATTATTTTGTCAACATTTCCGTATGCAGTAACTTCATTCTTTTGCTGTTTTATAAAACACATATTGTTATTGTTATAAAAATCGTGGTTATTTTGAACACATGACATTGATTCCCTACTGGAAAGGTAAATATGTATCGTATTCAGTGTTACCGTTACTCCGCGGAATGACATTACACTTACATTTTGACTCCCTAGCTTGGGCAAATAATTCACATATTTCACAGCTCACATATTTATTGTGATCATTCCCAGAATTGACTCGGAAAATTTCTGTTCGACTTAGCTTGTCGAGTTTCAAACAAAACTTCTCCTGTTCCACCTGGCTTATCCAGGTTCTTACAATATTTTAATAATTTACCAATTAACAACAATGTATACAATTTTTAATGAAATAGAAATTATCCTATCTACTTATAGAAACAATATTTAGTTAATTTATGTAAGTGAATATTATCTCCGTAACATCTAAAAGGTTCTCTTTAAATGGGTTGAATAACAGCTAATATAATGCTGCTATTTATTTATTTGTAAAAAAGAAACTTTTATGAAGCACTTAAATGTATCTTTTTAAATTCTTAAAATTAAGTGATTTTTTCAATCTAACATAGCTTCTGTATTGCTAAAACATTGAAACTACCAGTGTTCTTTAGAATTTCCTCTTTCTGCTTACTATTTTTAACAAAAATTGCATCCAAAATAGCAGAAATAATGGAAAAATAATCTCACAAACTGAAGATATACATTCGTAACAAATTCTTTTACAAAATAATGGAAATTCAGTAAAAAAATTTCAAGAAAATATTGAGTTTTAATAAATTACTAACAATCTCAAAGACAACATCACAGAATATCATGTTCCCAAAACAATCTACAATGAAAATGGATTGACTGAACAATAATCAAATTGATGGAACATTCTACTTTTAACATTATAAGTCAACACCCTACGATTAATTCTGAATGCGATTGGTTAGATGAAACTTCAATTTTGCCAATTTTCAAGCCTTACATATCTAAACTACCAGCTGAAAATGCTTATTGAAGTTGCACAATGTAATTATATAAACATGACTATACATAAAAAGAATACAATGCAAAAGAGTTCAATTTTATTTATTGCTTATGACGGCTTACATTATTTCAAGATGGAAAATATAATTTGACCTTCGAGTGTTAAATTCATGCTGTTTCTTTCATTACTAGAGGTAAAGCGTAATCTAAAGGTGCTAGTGGACTCCCAAGGTAGTAAGTGCATGTTGTCTTTACCTAAATTTCATAATGGATTATTCCAAGTAGACTCAGATCGCATGGTTATATCTTTTACCGGCTAATTCGGCAATTTTTTTTTAAATTCTGGTCTAAAACATTTTGGGCTACAATGTAATATATCTATATCACATTGCAGCCCAAAATATATATAGCAAAGTTTAGTTTTAAAAGACATAAATGTAAAGATAGTTTAAATATAGTTTTATGTCTAGACAAACATGTCTAGGCATATATGATATATCTATATCTGATGTATCATACATCTACCAACAGTCCTCATATAGGTTATCATATTGCTTATGGATATTTCATCGTGTTTATTACGGACTAATGTTGCCTCATGTGGCTATAACCCGATGTCCTTCAATACGCAGAAGTTTGGAGAGGAGCTGAATGCTATTTATTGTTCATAAGTGCTTATATTACATTTACTGTTCAGATTAAAGGTATCCTAGTTATCTGTTATTTAAAGATAAGCAGTATAATTTAACTTGCAAGTGTTAAACCCATGTTGTTATATTCATGGACTGGAGATAAGAGGTAAATGAGGACGCTAGTGGATTCCCGGCTAATACATGCATGTGGTCATTACCTTAATTCCTTCCTTCCTATCCCAATCATACTTGTATCGCATGTTTATATCTTCATAGATCACTACGATTTAACTCGTATAAAAATTGATTTATATTTAAATTCTTTATTAAAGCAAATATTTTGGCAAGCACAAATATTCTAAGGCATTATAAATTCTATTATTATTCTAAGGCAAGCATAAATTCTGATATGGCAAGTATGCCAACAGTCCTCATATAGTGATTTCATATTGTTTACGGACATTTGACTAGATGTCTTTCAGTACACAAAACATTGGAGATGAGCTAAATGCTTTATGATTCCGTACATTTTCCATACTGTCATCTATTTTTTTTTTTTTACAAGATGAGAAAAATGTAAGAAAGTTTTAACAATAATAGTAGTGATGTATCGTATAGTAATCTCAAAAGCTATGGAGATGAATCAGAGAATTATTGTTTTGATGTAACCTGAATCCGATTTTAATCCTTAAAATTTCCAAATTTATATAACAAAAATCCAAAAGAGAAAATAAATCTCATTGATTATAATTCTAATAATGCATATTTTAGATTTTATTAAAATAAATTGTCCTGAAAAAAATTATATTTAATAAAAAAACATTCTTTAGGTAGACTGAGTGGTACGGGGACAGTGTCTCGCAGCAATAGTTGGACTGAGAGATGACATTTTTTAGATATTTTTCATAGATGACATCCAAAAGCAAGGTTGTTTGTTACCTCTAAAATCCTTAGAAAAGTCATCATTCTACTTCCTCCATAAATAACAGAATAACGAAATGGTGTTCTGTGAAAAATGTTGTTATATCCGAACGTTTTTAGAGATCAACGCTGAAATAAATCAAACGTCTCTTTGTTGAAAAAGCATTTCTTAAAAATACTTTAATTGGGATATAATTTTTTTTTCTTAATAAGAGGAATTGATCCCTCTATTAATATTCATTATATTTCTTGTTCAGTTGTTCAGAAACAGTTAATTGAGTATTCTCATGTATTTTATAATTAGAAAGAATACTTCAAAATTAATTAAAAGCACTTTTTATGGATTTTAATGTTTCCTAATTTTCCTTTATAGAATTATTTGTGTTTTTAATATGAAATTGAAAATCTTAAGTCCTAATCTAATCTAATCTTTAACATGAATTCTTCAAAAAGCATGGTGCACCTCGAGACTTCTTTTGATAGCCTTAGCAGATTTTGTGGGATTTTTAAAATGGACTTTGAGGTTGGACCAATCAAAACACATATTAATTTTTTTTATCATTTTACCATTTTTAACAAAAATATAAATAAAAAACAAAAATGATGAAGAAGAAAAGGCATCTAACCCTTTTCCTCCTACCACATAAAAAAATTGTATACGTTAAGAGTATATGAAATACTTAATTAAATTTGCCCCTCTGTTGATAAAAAAAAACAACCACAAAAAATCAAGAACAGTGTGTCAACCACATAATAATCGGATAAAATATCCCACAAACCATTTACTATGTATAAAAATAGCAATGAAAAAACAACAGACGCAGCATTTGTCTAGCCAGTCTATTATAGATACTTATAAATCTCTACGATAATATAAATTCCGGAATAGATAATATAACATTCTTATCCATATACCATATTCCCATCTTTATCGCCAGTCCAAGAATGGTTAGCTAATACACTGACATAAACACGATTATGATCGTGAATAATCGCCTAATTAAAGTGAATAAAAAGATATTTACTCAAGCTGATGTGCAAGTGGTCAAAATTCCATTCTCGTTGGTGTAATGTGTTGCAATAGTTACTGTGAAGAATGAATATACACGCTGTATATGTGAAATGAATGGATACTTTTGGTACTCTGAATACTTGATAGTGTTTTCCAAGAATTGTCATAAGTGACACATAAATGTAAAATCATTCCTGAAACCATTATCTCCTTTTTCTATCAAGAATATAATATACCACAAAATATATATAAAATATATCTGTTTTGCTTTATCTTTACGAACTTGAGTAAAAATTAGAGAAAATGAACAACATGGATTGATACTTCTTAAACAAGAAAGATTAATTTTAGTGTTAATCATTATGAATTAAAACAAAATAGCAAAGCTTCAACACAACTACGGAAATAATAACAAAATTGCAATCAAAATTGATTGCCTATAACATGATCATGTAATAATAAATCACAAAATTAAATAAAACTTTAGTTAACGAGGATATGATTTGGTGTTTCAAATAAAGCAATTTCTTAACCACGAATGTTTTTTTTATTATAAAGCTTCAGAAACATTAAAAAAATGAATAAAGTTTCCAAACACCAATTAAATGGCAGCAAACGAAACATAGCAATCAATTCCAACACTGTCAACATTTTATGTAAAGAATATGACATGCCATACAAAATATAAAAGCCTTTATCATATTAAATAACAAAACGCATTATAATAACGAATCAACACTTTAATAAAATGACACCCATAATTAATAATCAATAACCGACAATTTCAATAACGTCAAGCTGGAACAATATCTCAAAGAAAGCCTAGTACAATGAAAAGGTTAGAACGAGAAAAAAAAAAAAAACAGACGGAACAATCATTGAGTCGGTGGATTACGCTATCATAGGGGCATATAAGTCTCCTCCCCAAGATTAATTCCGAGTAGATAACACTCCATCCCTCACCACCTCTCATCATCACCCCCACCGCTTCCAAATCCCCGTCCGAGAGTGATAACTTAAGCTGGACAACACACTTACATAAACACGATAATAATATTGCTCAGTAAAGTGGGTCAATATGATTTGCGGGCTCGCGGGGCTTACAGGGATGGTGGGAGGAGAACTGTTCATCAACACTTGTCAAGGGCAGCAGGCAGCTGAGGCGATTCCCGGAATGACCAGGATCCAGTTCTGATTACATCAGAATTACCCAAGAATGATTCTTTTAAATACTTTTGGAAATGACTACCAGCTGTTTTAGTTTGATGTACTAAATAGATGTCGAGGGGGAGAACACAGTTCGAGGGAATCTTATCTACAACAGTTTTGACAGTTTAATGTGCTGAGGTAATAAGGCATGTATTCTGTGGACGTCTGTCCAGATATAATATAGGCAGATAGTTTCGTATTCAATATGGCAGGAGTTGGGACTGTCCAAACATAAAGTTGAAACTTTCCAGCAACTAATACGTAAGTAAAGAACTAACCTTTTGCTTCATTAAAATATTTTTAAATTTAAGTTTAATGTATTAATGTTAGTTAATTATAATGTACATAGATAATAAGGCTTGCATTCTGTGGATGGCTGTTCCGATGTAATGTAGGGAGGTAGTCTCATATCAGAGTAGCATGAGTTAGGGTTCACCCAAACATAAGGTTAAATTTTTAAGTAATTAATACGTAAATAAAGAAGAAAAACCTTTTGATTCATTAAAATGTTTTTAAATTTGAGTTTAATGAATTAATGTTAGTGAGTTCTAATGGGGAGTTTAATTTACTGAGATAATAGTAAGGCATGCTTCTGTGGATGCCGGTTCGGATGTAATATAGGCATATCAGTATAGCATGAGTTGGGGCTGTCCAAACATAAGGTTGAAATTGTCCAGTAACTAATACGAAATTAAAGAACAAACCTTTTTGCTTCATTAAAATATTTTTAAATTTAATGTATTAATGTCAGTTAGTTTTAATGGAGAGTTTAATGTACAGAGGTAATAAGGCTTGTATTTTATGGATGGCTGTTCAGATGTAATATAGGGAGGTAGTTTCATATCAGTATAACATGTTGAGGTTCGCCAAACGTAAAATTGAAATTTTCCAGTAACTAATAAGCACGTAAAGGACAAATCTTTTGCTTTATTAAAATATGATGTTTAAAATTTAGTCTAATATATATTTCTATAAAACTGGTCTTGTATAAGAATACCATTACAACATCCCCTAAAACTATTTTAATAAAGTACATCATAGAAGATTATTTATTCAATTTAATTAAGGCATAAATTTTAAGGTTGATGTTAAGTAAAATGGAATTTCCTTTTAGTACAGCAGTACGCTTATGAAAAGCATATGACTTGCATAGCTGTATGACAGTAATAGAGTTGGATAATTTAATAGTGAATGGAATGAAGTGCAGTTTACCAAACTAAATTTTGGAATTTTTCCAACAATGCAACAATAAAAAACATAAAACATTCATCATAGTTTTCGCTTATTAAATTTTATATAAATCATACTTTGTTTTTAAAAATAATTACTTTAAGTAAATTATAAATGTTTTGCATGTGACATCTAATATTAATGTTCTAGTGTGATATTCAATAATATTCCATAATTAAACATTGTATGATGTAAATTACTTGTAAAAATTTAAATCAAACAATAAATTATCTTTAAAAAAAAAAAACAAGTAACTATATTTGCATACGTTAAAATATTATGCAAGACAAATCCAAAGTGATTTCTTTAAGCTGCCCTTTCTCAATAAATCATAGTTATATTATATAGTAAAATGTATTTTATGAACAATGTTATTTTCTAATTTACGATCGAATGAGTATTTAAAATTATAATATTCTGAAGAAGAATACGAACTACCTTGAGTTGAACAATATACTAGCAACTGAAAATTACTAACACATTAAAGATCAAAGGAGTGTAGTTGTAATTAAACAACTTTCCCAATTTTGCTCACTTTTAATTTAATATGTACAAAATAAAAACTTAACGCTTGTTGATTTTTGATACAATTTTTAACATATATATGTAATTTATATAAATGCCATTATTTTCTACGAAATGAAATTTTTGAAAATACACTTATTTGCCATATTTTAAAAGCATTCATTTATCGAATGTCCAGTAACATTAAAAATAAACTTGTATTAAAGAAAAAAATATTTTAAGCAACATTCATTAAAAAGCAAAATAATTCCACGACATTAAATTTAAATCTTTTTTTCCATATAGACACCATGAAATTGAATCGTACATTTGACACTTAAATATCCCTAGAATTGATTTCTTTTACAATTCTGATCCCTTACTGAAAATCATTAAACTCATTCACACCCAAATATATTAAAAAAAATTTCTTATATAATATAACAGACTGAATTAAAGTATTATTTTCACCAAACCTTTTAACAATAATAGCTTGAGATGTTTCATTCCAGACAGAGTTCCCGCAGACAACAGATATCGTAGCTCTCTGGTTCATTGTCAGACTCAAATACTCCATAAAAATACCAGATAATACATTTACTCCATTGCAATAAAGGCAGACAAGTCATCCCTCTCTTCCTGGTATTATGAATACAAACGAAGTGGGGCTTTGAAGTTTTAGCCCGGATCACGCCCATTGCAGAGGTAGAAAGATGAACAAATTAATTAAAAAGCCCATAGTTGTTTGTTCCCTATTATTGGGCGATTTAAGCCGAGCGCGGGAAAGATAAATGGAACGAGAATCGATCCAGACACGGCACACTTAGACGATGGGACCGTATAGTAATTGGATTTGCTTCTCTGTAGGTGTGGATTAAATTATTTTAATCTGAATCTTTCATAATAAATAATTTAAAAATCCTCATTTTAAGTTTCTTATATAATTAGTTCCGCTAGATGGCACCACAGGCATGTATAGGAAAAGAAAAAAAAACCCACTTTTTCTTAAACTTTTTCAAACCATTTAATATATTCGTAGACCAATGCAATGCAGTTCCAAATATACAAATGCTCGTTACCTCAATGACCGTCTGATTTGTAATTAATGGTTCAAGAAGCAAGTCAGTTTTATAACAACATATGGGATCTCTCTTTTTGATAATCTGATCTTATACGATACTAAAACATTGGACAGTTACGCCTGAAGGCCCATCAGAATGCAATAATACTTCTTCGTGGTATGCTATGTTGAGCACAAGATCCCTGATAAAAAAAAAAACACTTATAGCATACCTACATTTTAATATACAGAATGGAACTTTAATATTTTATTTTATTTAATAGATTGAAGAAATATAAATATTTTAGTAAGGAGAGATAACTTACAAGATATATACATTTAAAGACATTTCCCACAATAATAGAACAAGAAATATATTACTGTTCTCAAGTGAACGCTTGACATTATTGTAATTCATGGATTAAAAAGAATTCAAGATGTATAATACAGCATATATTAGCAGAGAAAGAAACCATGCATGATTATTATCAGAAATATATAATCGAAAGAATTCATGGATGAATATTACAACACCATGTATTAGCAGAAAGAATCCATGCATGATTATTATCAGCAAATATAATAGCAGAAAGAATCCATACATGATTATTATTAGCAAAAGAAGAATTCACCATGTATTAGCAGAAAGAACAGAAGATTATTCAGCAAATATAGGAAAGAATGCATACATGATTATTATTAGCAACAGAAGAATTCATGGATGAATATTACAACACCATGTATTAGCAGAAAGAATCATGCATGATTATTATCAGCAAAAATAACAGAAAGAATCCATACATGATTATTATTAGCAGAAGAATTCATAGATGAATATTAAAGCAACATATATTAGCAAAAAGAATCAAAGCACGATTATTATCAGCAAGAAGAATTCATGGATTATCAAAGTGGTTAAGCAATGAAGTTTTCATATTGCACCATTGTTTACAAAACAAATCAGCTAAAAATGTCATCCAAATATACTAAATATAGCCATCACAAAAAACTGGACATACTTTATAGATTTTCCACCAAATACACGATATACGCTCAATAGCGAATATAGATTATCCACCGAATACACGATAGAATGAATCTGTGTATTATATATACCAATAAGATGGATCTATGCTTACGACCAGTTTTCTATATTATTAAAAAATCCGAACTATTTCATTGTAGTATGGATGAATATTACCACAGCATATATTGTCAGAAAGAATCCCTGCTCAATTATTATCAGCAAAAGTATAAGCAGGAAGAATTCATGGATTATCAAAAGTACTGGTTAAACAATGAATCTTCGTATTGTACCATAGTTTACAAAAAAATCAACTAAAATTTAGAACGCCATCCAAATGTACTAAATATAGCCATCAACAAAAAAGTTGGACGTAGTACGTTACAGATTATCCATAGGGGATAGAATAAATCCGTGAATTATACCAGTAATGAATATTTTTCTGTATTATTAAACGCCTAGTTATTTCATTATAAATATTACTAATGCAAAGTATTACATATTTTTAAAACTTAACATTATCCTTAAATCTTAACGTGATTTATAATAAATTAATTCATGTTAGATGAATGAGATTGTTTTAAAATAAGTTCAACCCTTCAATTAGTGATCAATGTCCATATTATCTTATCTTTAAAGAATGGCCATCAATTCCCCACTTTTAGTGATGGATAGCAATCTTTGTTGTCAGCATATGATTAGTATAATAAGACTAAACATGCTATCACTGTTAATTCATAAATTATTACATATAATTATAGATTAAAATCATAGAGGAAATTAGATATTTGAAACTATCACTTTGCCATATCCCCATTAACTTTTATCGTAGCATTATCAGTATCGATTGTAATATAATTCTATCTGAGAAAATTGAAATATAATATGATTTAACATTTACATTTTAAATATTTTAACTGTTCGTGTTCAATATTTTCATAATATTTTTTTTTTCAATAAGCTTATGGCTTTAAACGAATTTTTAAATACTTAGCAACATAATCTTTAGTTTAAATAAAACATTATTTTTGTATGCTAATATATGAAACATATAAATATAATTGTTTTATTTGATTAAAATTCTGGTTTTGGGTTTTTTTAAGAAGTATTTAAGATAAATATAAGATACACTAATTAATTAGATTTTTTTATTAATTAAATTAATTGAATTTTTTTGAATGATTAAAATGCACTTTACGGAAATGACGACAAATGTTTCATTTGCTGAAAAAAATTATTTGATGCTCTTTTTTAATAATAGTATTAGGATATTTTGCAAAACTATATTATAAATTATTTCTTATTAAAATTTTAGACAAAATTTTTGCTTTTGAGCAAACATATAAAAACACACAAAAAAACGGAGAGCAAATATATTATAAATAGAAAATTTTCTATGGATATATCAATTGGCAAAATTTAAACATTATGATTATTTTGAAATAGCTAAAATTCTATTCTTATTATTTTTAATTTCTAAAAACTTTATACAAATTAGATTCAAATTTTTTTAACAATTAAGGAAAATTTCTAGATATTATGTAATATTTTTACTGTACACTATTTATGCATATGTTTTTTTCTTCTTTTGTCTGGCTAAATAAATATTAAGCTCATTAGTTTTAAAAATGTAACTTTAATATCAACTAAAAATCCCATAACAATTTAAATCAGAAATTCTGTTCCACTTTTACAATAATTATTCACAAAAGAGTAACAATTCTTCTTTTCAGAACCACATTAAACAAAATAATAAAACATTCTTTTTTCTTAATTCCTACAAGAATAAACAGAAACGTAAGATTTTGAAAATTATTATTCAGTCATAACTAGAATCCACCTCTTGCTTCATTTAAATTGGAAGAAGAAAGCAATATTTGTCGACAATTGCCCTGAAAATAAGAAGGAAAAAGAAATGAATGCAATCAAACTTTCGAAAACCAGTGCGCGGTTGGATGGAAGGCAAACAGAAAAGAATGTTGAAAAGAGCACCATCATCACGATTGCCACTCAAATACTGAAGGAAGAAAAAAGTATATTGCGTGAAGTATTCAAAGTATATTCTGTTTCCAAAACAATATTTCTAGAATAAAAGAAGGCAAGAAGAGAGTTTCTTTTGACCCATATATTTCTTTCCTTGCATCGGTATGAAAAAAACCTGTCGTTTTGAATTGTAAACAAAAAAGGTTTCATACCAGTGAGGAACATAAATAAAAAATTTTTGTACAGGAATTATGCGCGTTGAGTGTTCAGGTTTCAAAGGTGTTGAACTTGAACATTCTTGAGCTGCCATATTGCTTTTGTGGAAGAATCACAGAATTAATAAAAAAAAAAAATCATACATATTTTCTTCATCCTTGCTACTTTTAGACATATTATATTTCATTAAAGAATAAATTTTAAAAATATGCTTCTATAGAATTAATTAAAATTCTGTTATTTATTTTTTTTTTTTTGAACAAACCTAAATTTAAAATTATTTTGATTCCTATTTATCAATAGGCAGCCTGATGGCCAATTGGCTAGCACTCTGGCCTTTGGTACCTACCACAGGCTTCAAATTCGATTCCCTGTCGTGGCATAGAAGTTTTGTTAGTGGTTCAGAATCGACGTTGAACTGTAGGTCTCGGTCTCACTGTAGTCTGGTCATTTCTTTCACATTCTATGTAATCTATAATGTGCAAGAAATAATCACAAAGAGACACACCAAAACAAATCTGCAACACAGGCTTCAGATTCCCATCCTGGCTGTGGTATGGACGTCTAATTCGTCTTAAAGTGTGCACAAATGACCGTAGAGTTAGAAACCAGACTATTTTATCAATAGCTTCAGAACAAATATATTTTGCTAGTAATTTAATAAAGTTACCGAAACTGAATTTTTATTAAATGTGAATTTTTATTTATTTTTTATTTTTTTGCAGCGTTAATGGAAAAGAGAATTTGTTGTTTGATTTAGGAGTAACTTCAGAATAAATTAAACTTAATCAAATTAGAGAAGCATTTTAATTAATAATTATAATAGTTATATTTATTAGGAAGACTTAAATAAAAATATTTTTGAAGTATTGATTGTACGTACTTAAAATTTGACGCAAACCATATATAAAAATAACTTTTTAATAATAATAATTTAGTTTTAAAGTAATAAATCAAGGAACAAAGAAATTATTAAATTAATTTAATTTAATTTTTTTGAATGATTAAAATGTACTTTAATGGAATTAGCTGCACATGTTTTATTTGTTGAAAAATATTTGATGAAAATATATATTTATATATATAATAATATAAAATATATTTGATAAAATATATTTGATAAAAATATTTCTAGAATAAATATATAATGAATATTGAATTTCACGTGAATTGATATAAAATTTTTATAAGCAGTTCCATTTCCTCTAGAAATTTATGATAAGGAATTTCAAATAATCATAAGGTTTAAATTTTGCCAATTGAAATATCCCTAGAAGATTTTCTATTTATAATATATTTGCTCCCCATTTTTTGAATGTTTTTTTTTTATATGTTTGGCAAGTTCAAAAGCAAAATTTGTCTAAAATTTTAATACGGAAAAAATTTATGATATAGTGTTTCAAAATATCAAATAATTTGGATCAAATAATCAAATTCAAAACTATT
>BPLR01005990.1:22500-106491 GCA_021605095.1 Caerostris extrusa | reverse complement strand
TACGTATTGCTGCCCGACAACAGCCCTGAAAGACCAGTTCCATCGGTGGGGGCACCTCAACCGGAACTTCGGAGGGCATTGCTTGATGAGTGGTGTAATACTCCAAGATCAGATTGATAATTTGATACTTCAGCATGCCTAGGCGTTGTAAGGCCTGTATTGCAACGTCCGGGAGACATACTCCATATTAAACCATCATACTAACCATGTTACACTGTTTTTTGTAAATAGGTTCTTTTTTGAAATTTGCTCCAGGGAGTAAAATCACAATTTTTATTAATTATGTCAACATATAGCATCTTTTTTGCTCTTACCTTTGTTTAATAAATAGACTTTACAAATAAGTCAAATTTTAAGTTTTACTTCTGTCTCTTTCTTTTCTTTGCCTGAACTTCATTATCCTTAATTTATGGACATGAGTGTAGTTAGAATAAGCATAAGTGAAATGAAAGGTATACATTGCAGATAACAACCAAACAATGGTTATACACATATGAAAATAGGGTATAACATAATATACAAATATTATGGTATAAATTCAGTCTACAGAGTTTTAAAAAAATGCTATTGTTAAAATGAAGCATTTTTAATATTTCAAGGTTTCTGTTGGAGCACAAGCAGAATAATCTTCTCTTTCATAGTGGGCCAAGACCGTCTGCCTACTGTAAGATTTCGAGACATGCGATGTTTTTTTTTTTTTACAAGGTAGAGTTGCCAGCTCTCTACAGTGATATTAGACCATGACCTACGATTTAAAGTGAATTCCGAACCACTACAAACATCCCCTGGCAGTGCCGGAACTCGAATGCGAAACCTGTGGCAAAGAGAGCCAGAACGCCAGTCACTCAGGCATGAGGCCCCAAAAACAGAATCATGGCATCTTAAAATCCCCATGCAATTTTCAAAATTTAAAAATATTAATAATTTACTTTTTTTTTTTAATAATTGTGTTTGATGAGCGCAGATTAAAATTTCCTACCATGGACAAGATTGTAAAATAATCAATTTACTAAACTTTATTGAGGAATATGAAACATTATTCATCTTATTTAACATTATTCAAACATTATTCATCGTCTTGAAATATTAACAGAACTCCCCGCGTATTCCTCCATTTTATAAAAGAATATTTTGTTATTTTAAACTTTATAGACTACAGACATTGAAAAGTACTTAACTGCTTTGAGCTATTGTTGATTCGTTACCGAATATACTCGTGGTAATTGTGTCCAGATTTCATCGATACTCATATTGTTTGAGTTTGAGTTATATGAGTTGAGTTACATTGTTTGAGTTTGATGTTTCCAGGCTGATACAGATTAAAATCCTTTCGGAAGACAATATTTTTCCTAAAGGTCAACATGTACCCATAGAAAAAAGATGGCTACAATTTAGCTAGTTCAAGTGCCGAGAGCGCAGTGCCCTCACTTTGGGAAAAAAATAATAAAATAACCGTTCCCTTTTGAGTATTTTGTCGTTTACATTCTCAAGCAACTAAGAGCACAGGTAATCAAAAGATTATGTTTGATGCAGTCCAGATAACTCTGCATTTCTCTGCTTTTGACAGCTTCTCATGGCATGAATTAACACTTTTTATTTAAAGAGTGCCAATTTCTTTCAACCTAAACCTCTTCCTTATAAATGCACAAAAAATTTCATTTTCTAATGTTGTCAATAAGGTAACATGACATTAAGGGATGGGAAAAACTTCACCTTCGTTATCGAATAAGAGTTAAATAGTCTGCAAGTACCACGACGTGAGATGACTGGTTATATTCCCGAATCTGAAATATATTTCCAGACTTGTTTACTCCTATTGTACATCTTGGAAAATTTTCAGATTATAAGTTGAGTGTCCTCGACCTTGATTGACTGATCTTTTTTATGCAAAAAAAGTTGTAGATTCGTCTCGGCGTCTGAAAAATGAAGCTTAGATCGCGATATAGAAATCCAAGTGACGGTTCGTGACAACCAGATGAAACTTCACTTTTCGTTTTTATCCTTTGCTCTTATGATCTTGCATGAAATATTATTCAGGTAATTTTTTAACATTAAAAGTGCTTATGGTGAAGCATTTCAGATTAAGTAACCCAAAAAAAGAGCAACCAAAATTCGACATAAAATTAGAATATGATTGGATTTTAATTATACTTAATGATATACTTTAATTATCCATATAACTCTGCATTTATCTGCTTTTGATAGCTTCTCATGGCATGAATTAACACTTTTTAATTAAAAAGTGCCAATTTCTTTCAAGCTTAAACCACTTCCTTATAAAAGTACAAAAAAAAGTTTTATTTTCTAATGTTATCAATACGGTAACATGATACTAAGGGATGGAGAAAACTTCACTTCGTTATCGAATAAGAGTTAAATATTCTGCAAGTATACTTAATACTGTTAAATTTGAATGAATTTAAGTATACTTAATACGTTAAATATGATATACTTTAATACGGTTAAATTTGAAATGTTTATTTTTTCTGCAATGCAAAGTAAAATAGCAAAAATGGAAATAAAAACCCATTCTATATCAAGTAATTTATAGAAACTCTTTCAGGTAGTTCACACATAAATATACGTAATGCACTAATTACGAAAAAATTTAATTTAATTAATTTAAAAAAAATAATCGTCCAATTTTCCCATTAATTATTTTCAATTATGTTTGGCTTTTTTGCTAACTCTTTTTAGGTTCTCAAAATTAACAATAAACAACATAATATGAGCAGATAAATCATTCATTAAAATATATTCTTAATATTCGTATATTTAAACATAAATATTCGTGTGAAAAAAATATGAAACTATTTTATAGTTTCATATTTTTGAGAGTCAATCTTAATCAAAAATTACATCAATTCAATCAATAAAACTGTAAAATAGTTTTATATTTTTGAGAGTAAATTTTAATCAAAGATTAAACCAATGCAATCAATTAGTTATGTAAAAAAAATTATATTTTGAATGAGCTTTAATTAGTAATGTGAGCTAGAAAATAATTTTATTAATACAAAAAAATATGATATTGTTAAATTGTCCAATGATTGTCAAAAAAATATAAGAAATTATAAAAAACAAATCAGTGTGGAAACCGGCACAAATTATTTAATTACAAAAAAAATTGAATTGAAAAGGAAATGCGATTGCTTTTATTAAATAATTTTACTGAGTTTGTTTATTCTTATTTATATTATTTTCCTTGATTTTTAAATTACTCTAGATAAACAAAGTATGCTCGACATAGTATTTATACTTCGCTTTCTTACGAAAAGAAAAACAACATTGCAAAACATATTACTCTAAAATTATATTTAATTAAATAAAAATAAGGTATATCAGTATATTTTCAGCATTTTTCTTAGCAACAATTTAAGGAAAACATTAAGTTCATTGATAACTTAATTGATCTCAAATTGAATTAAACGATCAATTAATCTGAAATTTAATCAATTTTACTCAGTTTATCTCAAATTGAGTTAATTTTACTCAGTTTATTTCAAATTGAATTAAGTGATCTATTAATATGAAATTGAGTTAATTTTGCTCAGCTGATCTCAAATTGAGTTAAGGGACCAATTAATATGAAATTGAGTTAATTTTTACTCAGTTAATCTCAAATTGAGTGATCTCAATTGATTATAAATTTTCATTTTTAAATCTTCCTCAATTTAAATGACAAATTACAAACTATCGAAATTATAAATTTGCATTTGCATTTTTTGTCATATGAAAATAAATAAAATTACTAAAACAAAGAAAAAAAAAAATATATTCTTTAAATTTCTTAAAATTCTTTATATTCTTTATAATGTATAATAAATTTGTAGAAAAAGTTACACAAAGCTTTTATGTTACCATTAAAAAAATCCTTATCTTCAGTTAAAATCTTATAATTAAAAAGCATATAACATATTCTATAAATTTTTTTATGTATAATATACGCAATTAAGATTTTTGAAGAAAAAAGTTCAATGGCTAATCCAGTTAATTCAGAAACATGTTATAAATACTAAGTAAAAAGGTATTTATTATAAAGTTGTAATCAAAAACAAGTTTATATAAAAAAAAATTTAAGTCAATTCCTACTTTTTTTCCCATTATATTGCAGAAATTCCTTTATAAATAAATTTGAAAATTTCCTCTTACATCTAGCGCCATCTATTGGTAGATACATACAACTTAAAACTAAAAAAAAAAATTTTAATTAATTTAATTTAATTAAGGAATTAATGTTTGAAAAAACTGTATTAACATCAAGTGTCATCCACTACAATTTTAAAAATGTATTTGAACTTGAGTGGATGAATAAAAAGTATTTTATTAACGATTGAAAATTTGAACAAGATATATATAGGGAGAGTGGAACTAATAGTAGGAATTGAATAATAATAGTTGACGATAAAAACTGGTTTACCAAAAGATCACAAAAATGACTAGTAACCAATTTGGAATGTAAATTTTACTGATAATAATTTAAGTTTCAAAATTTATTAATTATAATTTCAAAGACGAAAAATTAATCTCTTCCTGAATAGATATTTTCTTTTTCTTTTTATCTTTCTCTTATATATTCAATAATAATAATAATTATAAATTAATGAATTAACAATCTTTTCAACGATAAAAACATTAGAGTTATTTTATTTGTCCAAGAAAATAAACTTTCGATATATACTTTCTAAATTTCGCCATTTTTATTTCTAATACAACAGAAAACATTTCTTTACTCTTTTTTCTTATTCATAACCCGAAATTGGCTCGGGACAGCAAGGTGAGTCCAAAACTTCTTGAAGAGAAGATTTCAAGACGAAATCGATTTCTGTCTTGCCAACAGCCGGTGTCTTTCTAATTTCATCCCAAATCTTAAACAACCAGAGTTTTCTCATTTCTACGCCGGCTGCCCTTTCTCGTAAAGTGCGAAGGGGATACAGAGACTGTACTGCGCTCAACATCGAATTTATGACGGGCTTTAGCGGAAGTATATTCTGAACTTCGTAAAACTTAGTGCAGTTATTCCAATGATTTAGTTTTATGGAAAGTTTACATTTCATAGATAGTGTGCAAAATATTATACTATTTTCAAGTTTCTTTTTAAAAGTTACTAATTTTAAATACTGTGTAAACTATTAAAATATTGCATTTAAATATTGCACTTTAAGGAAGCATTTAAATATTGCACTTTAAGGAAGCATTTAAATATTGCACTTTAAGGAAGCATTTAAATATTGCACTTTAAGGAAGCATTTAAATATTGCACTTTAAGGAAGCATTTAAATATTGCACTATAAGGAAGCATTTAAATATTGCACTATAAGGAAGCATTTAAATATTGCACTATAAGGAAGCATTTAAATATTGCACTTTAAGGAAGCATTTAAATATTGCACTTTAAGGAAGCATTTAAATATTGCACTTAAGGAAGCATTTAAATATTGCACTTTAAGGAAGCATTTAAATATTGCACTTTAAGGAAGCATTTAAATATTGCACTTTAAGGAAGCATTTAAATATTGCACTTTAAGGAAGCATTTAAATATTGCACTTTAAGGAAGCATTTAAATATTGCACTATAAGGAAGCATTTAAATATTGCACTATAAGGAAGCATTTAAATATTGCACTATAAAAGGAAGCATTTAAATATTGCACTATAAGGAAGCATTTAAATATTGCACTATAAGGAAGCATTTAAATATTGCACTATAAGGAAGCATTTAAATATTGCACTATAAGGAAGCATTTAAATATTGCACTATAAGGAAGCATTTAAATATTGCACTATAAGGAAGCATTTAAATATTGCACTATAAGGAAGCATTTAAATATCGCACTATAAGGAAGCATTTAAATATTGCACTATAAGGAAGCATTTAAATATTGCACTATAAGGAAGCATTTAAATATTGCACTATAAGGAAGCATTTAAATATTGCACTTTAAGGAAGCATTTAAATATTGCACTATAAGGAAGCATTTAAATATTGCAAATTTAAATATTGCACTTTAAGGAAGCATTTAAATATTTCACTTTAAGGAAGCATTTAAATATTGCACTTTAAGGAAGCATTTAAATATTGCAATAAAGAAACATTTAAATATTGCACTTAAGGAAGCATTTAAATAAATTGCACTTTAAATATTGGAAGCATTTAAATATTGCACTTTAAGGAAGCATTTAAATATTGCACTTTAAGGAAGCATTTAAATATTGCACTATAAGGAAGCATTTAAATATTGCACTTTAAGGAAGCATTTAAATATTGCACTTTAAGGAAGCATTTAAATATTGCACTATAAAGGAAGCATTTAAATATTGCACTTTAAGGAAGCATTTAAATATTGCACTATAAAGAAACATTTAAATATTGCACTATAAAAAATAACTTTAAATATTGCACTATAAAGAAACATTTAAATATTGCACTATAAAGAAACATTTAAATATTGCACTATAAGGAAGCATTTAAATATTGCACTATAAGGAAGCATTTAAATATTGCACTATAAGGAAGCATTTAAATATTGCACTATAAGGAAGCATTTAAATATTGCACTATAAAGGAAGCATTTAAATATTGCAACTATAAGGAAGCATTTAAATATTGCACTATAAGGAAGCATTTAAATATTGCACTATAAGGAAGCATTTAAATATTGCACTATAAAGAAGCATTTAAATATTGCACTATAAGGAAGCATTTAAATATTGCACTATAAGGAAGCATTTAAATATTGCACTATAAAGAAGCATTTAAATATTGCACTATAAGGAAGCATTTAAATACTATAAGGAAGCACACTATAAGGAAGCATTTAAATATTGCACTATAAGGAAGCATTTAAATATTGCACTATAAGGAAGCATTTAAATATTGCACTATAAGGAAGCATTTAAATATTGCACTATAAGGAAGCATTTAAATATTGCACTATAAGGAAGCATTTAAATATTGCACTATAAAGAAGCATTTAAATATTGCACTTTAAGGAAACATTTAAATATTGCACTATAAGGAAGCATTTAAATATTGCACTATAAGGAAGCATTTAAAGATTGCACTTAAGAGGAACATTTAAATATTGCACTATAAAGAAACATTTAAATATTGCACTATAAGGAAGCATTTAAATATTGCACTATAAGGAAGCATTTAAATATTGCACTTTATTTAAATATTGCACTTTAAGGAAGCATTTAAATATTGCACTTTTAAATATTTCACTTTAAGGAAGCATTTAAATATTTCACTTTATAAGGAAGCATTTAAATATTGCACTTTAAGGAAGCATTTAAATATTGCACTATAAGGAAGCATTTAAATATTGCACTATAAAGAAGCATTTAAATATTGCACTATAAGGAAGCATTTAAATATTGCACTATAAAGAAACATTTAAATATTGCACTATAAAGAAACATTTAAATATTGCACTATAAGGAAGCATTTAAATATTGCACTATAAGGAAGCATTTAAATATTGCACTATAAGGAAGCATTTAAATATTGCACTATAAGGAAGCATTTAAATATTGCACTATAAGGAAGCATTTAAATATTGCACTATAAAGGAAGCATTTAAATATTGCACTATAAGGAAGCATTAAATATTGCACTATAAGGAAGCATTTAAATATTGCACTATAAGGAAGCATTTAAATATTGCACTATAAGGAAGCATTTAAATATTGCACTTTAAGGAAGCATTTAAATATTGCACTATAAGGAAGCATTTAAATATTGCACTATAAGGAAGCATTTAAATATTGCACTATAAGGAAGCATTTAAATATTGCACTATAAGGCAAGCATTTAAATATTGCACTATAAGGAAGCATTTAAATATTGCACTATAAGGAAGCATTTAAATATTGCACTATAAGGAAGCATTTAAATATTGCACTATAAGGAAGCATTTAAATATTTCACTATAAGGAAGCATTTAAATATTTCACTATAAGGAAGCATTTAAATATTGCACTATAAGGAAGCATTTAAATATTGCACTATAAGGAAGCATTTAAATATTGCACTTAAAAGCATTTAAATATTGCACTATAAGGAAGCATTTAAATATTGCACTATAAGGAAGCATTTAAATATTGCACTATAAGGAAGCATTTAAATATTGCACTATAAGGAAGCATTTAAATATTGCACTTTAAGGAAGCATTTAAATATTGCACTATAAGGAAGCATTTAAATATTGCACTATAAGGAAGCATTTAAATATTGCACTATAAGGAAGCATTTAAATATTGCACTATAAGGAAGCATTTAAATATTGCACTATAAGGAAGCATTTAAATATTGCACTTTAAGGAAGCATTTAAATATTGCACTATAAGGAAGCATTTAAATATTGCAATATTTAAATATTGCACTATAAGGAAGCATTTAAATATTGCACTTTGGAAGCATTTAAATATTGCACTATAAGGAAGCATTTAAATATTGCACTTTAAGGAAGCATTTAAATATTGCACTTTAAGGAAGCATTTAAATATTGCACTTTAAGGAAGCATTTAAATATTGCACTTTAAGGAAGCATTTAAATATTGCACTATAAGGAAGCATTTAAATATTGCACTTTAAGGAAGCATTTAAATATTGCACTATAAGGAAGCATTTAAATATTGCACTATAAGGAAGCATTTAAATATTGCACTTTAAATATTGAAGCATTTAAATATTGCACTATAAGGAAGCATTTAAATATTGCACTATAAGGAAGCATTTAAATATTGCACTATAAAGAAGCATTTAAATATTGCACTATAAAGAAGCATTTAAATATTGCACTATAAGAAACATTTAAATATTGCACTATAAAGAAGCATTTAAATATTGCACTATAAAGAAGCATTTAAATATTGCACTATAAGGAAGCATTTAAATATTGCACTTTAAAGAAGCATTTAAATATTGCACTATAAGGAAGCATTTAAATATTGCACTATAAAGGAAGCATTTAAATATTGCACTATAAGGAAGCATTTAAATATTGCACTATAAGGAAGCATTTAAATATTGCATTTTAAGGAAGCATTTAAATATTGCACTATAAGGAAGCATTTAAATATTGCACTATAAAAAACATTTAAATATTGCACTATAAGGAAGCATTTAAATATTGCACTATAAGGAAGCATTTAAATATTGCACTTAAAGAAGCATTTAAATATTGCACTATAAAGAAGCATTTAAATATTGCACTTTAAATATTGGAAACATTTAAATATTGCACTTTAAAGAAGCATTTAAATATTGCACTTTAAAGAAGCATTTAAATATTGCACTTTAAGGAAGCATTTAAATATTGCACTATAAAGAAGCATTTAAATATTGCACTATAAGGAAGCATTTAAATATTGCACTATAAGGAAGCATTTAAATATTGCACTATAAGGAAGCATTTAAATATTGCACTATAAGGAAGCATTTAAATATTGCACTATAAGGAAGCATTTAAATATTGCACTATAAGGAAGCATTTAAATATTGCACTATAAGGAAAATAGTGCATTTTTAAATAAATACTATAAGGAAAGCATTTTATTGCACTATAAGGAAGCATTTAAATATTGCACTATAAGGAAGCATTTAAATATTGCACTATAAGGAAGCATTTAAATATTGCACTATAAGGAAGCATTTAAATATCGCACTATAAGGAAGCATTTAAATATCGCACTATAAGGAAGCATTTAAATATCGCACTATAAGGAAGCATTTAAATATCGCACTATAAGGAAGCATTTAAATATTGCACTATAAGGAAGCATTTAAATATTGCACTTTAAGGAAGCATTTAAATATTGCACTATAAGGAAGCATTTTAAATAGTGCACTATAAGGAAGCATTTAAATAGTGCACTTTTAAGGAAGCATTTAAATATTGCACTATAAGGAAGCATTTAATTATTGCACTTTAAAGAAACATTTAAATATTGCACTATAAGGAAGCATTTAAATATTGAATTTTAAAGAAGCATTTAAATATTGCACTTTTAAAGAAACATTTAAATATTGCACTATAAAGAAGCATTTAAATAGTTTTACTATAGGGAAGCATTTAAATATTGCACTATAAAGAAGCATTTAATTATTGCACTTTAAAGAAACATTTAAATATTGCACTATAAGGAAGCATTTAAATATTGCACTTTAAAGAAACATTTAAATATTGCACTTTAAAGAAGCATTTAAATATTGCACTATAAGGAAGCATTTAAATATTGCACTATAAGGAAGCATTTAAATATTGCTCTAATTTTAAATATTGACTATAAGGAAGCATTTAAATATTGAATTTTAAAGAAGCATTTAAATATTGCATATTAAAGAAGCATTTAAATAGTGCAATTTTAAAGAAGCATTTAAATATTGAATTTTAAGGAAGCATTTAAATATTGAATTTTAAAGGAAGCATTTAAATATTGAACTTTAAAGAAGCATTTAAATATTGCACTATAAGGAAGCATTTAAATATTGCTCTAAAGGAAGCATTTAAATATCGCACTTTAAGAAGCATTTAAATATCGCACTTTAAGGAAGCATTTAAATATCGCACTATAAGGAAGCATTTAAATATCGCACTATAAGGAAGCATTTAAATATTGCACTTTAAAGAAGCATTTAAATATTGCACTATAAGGAAGCATTTAAATATTGCACTATAAGGAAGCATTTAAATAGTGCACTATAAAGAATTTAAATAGTGCACTATAAGGAAGCATTTAAATATTGAATTTTAAGAAGCATTTAAATATTGCAATTTTAAAGAAACATTTAAATATTGCACTATAAGGAAGCATTTAAATATTGCAATAAAGAAGCATTTAATTATTGAAAGAAACATTTAAATATTGCATTATAAAGAAACATTTAAATATTGAATTTTAAAGAAGCATCTAAATATTTCACCTTTAGTAAAGAAATGAATTAAATTAAGTTTTGGAAGTTTCGAAATACGTTGTTGAGAGTGTTGTTCCAATGCATTTCTAATTTACAGCCTTTTATTTTCTAAGCGATTTTTATTTTATATAATATTTTGGTCCTAATGGCCGAGTGACTAGCACTCTGGAGTTCTGTACCACAGGTTTTCGGTTCGTGTCCTGGTGGTGCCATGCATGTTTGTAGTGGTTTGGGATCCCTTTAAACCGTAGGCTCCGGTCTAATATGACGGCAGAGCGTTGGGCGTTGGGCTGCCAAGCCTACTCCGTAAAAAAAAACCCTCTCCTGTCACAAAATTTGCCAGTAGGCAGACGGCCTTTACCCACCATGGACGGCCTGATGGTCAACTGGCTAACACTTTGGCCTGCGGTACCACAGGTTTTGGGTTCGAATCCTGGTGGTGGCATGGATGTTTGCTAGTTGTTCGGAATCCGCGTTAAACTGTAGGTCTTGGTCTAAATAGCCTAACGTGCGCAAAAAATTACTGTGGGGCGACAAACCAAATCCACTATGGGGCTGTTGTACTAATGAAGAAGATACATTATTTTCTGTGTTAAATCCATACATTTAAAAAAACACCTTCGCAAGTATAAAAGATGTTTTCAAACTGTTTTTTTTTTTTTTTAATAGTCTAAATATAAACATACATATCATTTTAAAGTGAAACGTCTGACGTGTTATATTTTTTATTTAATTTGTGGATTAAGAAATTAAAATACGATTAAATTTGAAATAATTATTTTTTCTACAATGCAAAGTAAAATAGCAAAAATGAAAATAAAAACCAATTATACATCAAGTAATTTATAGGACAAACCCTCAAGGAATTCATACTACACACAGTGCGTTAATTAGAGTATTTGCATAACGTTTTTTATCGCCCGATATTTTTTTCTTCCTAATGCGCATGATCATAGGAAATATTGTACCTATTGCGCATGCGTATCTGTAATACTGCACTACTGAGCTATTCCTATAAGCATGCGCTCTAGGAAGAAAAAATATCGGACGATAAAAACGTTATGTAAAAACTCTATTATCGATAAAAACGCTTTAATTCCTTTAAAGAAATAATCTTCTAATTTTTCCCATTAATATTTTTTTATTCTGTTTGGCTTTTGTTAATTCTTTTTAGAGTCTCAAATTTAACAATGGGCAATATAACATGTGCTTATAAGTCGTTCATTTAATTTTTGTATAAAATATGTTTTTAATATTCGTATATTTAAACACAAATATTCGTGAAAAAAAATTATGAAACTATAAAATAGTTTAATTTTTTTGGGAAATAAATCTTGAAAAAAAAAAAAAATTATATAAGCCAATTTAACGTTTTTGATACTATATAGAAAAAGAAATAAAAATTTTAATTATGTAACCATGCTTCTTGCTACACACTGGAAAGATCGTCCTCCTTTGGCGTCAAAAGACATGGTCAGTAGGCATCGAGACTCTCTCCCGTAGAGAGGAAGTACAGCGCAACCACGCGATTATGTTGAGAAACGTTTAGTTACAGTCTCGCACCTCAAAGTAAATATATTTAACTCAACCCTTCGTATTAGTTGGTTTACATACTCTCTTACGGAGAGGAAGCACATTTCGCGTCTAATATGCGTACCTTAGTATCGGATTTGCGGCTTAGAAGTGAATGCCTCTAATAGCATGCATGTGGTGTTTCTGCGTGTGTAAATAAAGTTACGAGTTCTCAAATATGTGCTTCCAGTATATCAACCCACCCACACCCAATTACAATCTGGTTGCCCAACCTGCACAGTACATTTAATAATTTTCATGCATACTCTTATTATCTTCAGTTTTGTTTTTATTTACAAAAAATTATTGTATTTTGATCAAAAATTGACTTTTATCGATATGTTTAATGGCAAAAAATGCCACTTAATACCGTAATGTGCCATATTTCATATGTATGCAATAGGAATTAATATTAAAAAAGAATTTAAATGTTTTTTAATTAAATCTCATTTAACAAACCTGAGGTGACCAATGTAATTTATTAAAGAACAAATAAAAAGAGTACTTCAGGATGAACCCTTTTAATAATGAAAATTTTTTTAATTTATTAATGATAATTTATATGGAATTTAATTAATTGCAATTAATTTAAGAAAACTCAATTTTTTTAATCGCTCAGCTACGCTTAAAAAAGGTAAATCTTTAATTACTAAAATAACTCCACAAAATCAATTATTTTTTAGATTAACAAATCACTTTTTTAATTAACACTTTTAAGATTAATCTAAAGTTAGATTAACAGTGATTAACTTGAGTCAATTACTTTAATGCAGAAATTTTTATACATACATAAGAGTAAAATATGCAAGTGTTAATTTTTTTATATTTTATTTTATTTTTTTTTTTGTGGTTAAAAATAACACGATATATACATAATTTAATTAGTGGCAATTAATTTAAGGAACAACGCAATTTTTTAACAGCTCAGCTCCTAAAATACATATATCTATATATGAATGTGTGTGTCCTTTCTTTGCATAGAATGAAAAATAAATTATATATAAAAACGCAAATAAAGAATATGTATGTGTAATATTTACTAAATTTTTAGTAATATGTGAATATATTATTAGTGAAATGGTTTTTAATTGATATATATTTGTTTATAAAATTGTTTGCTCACAAACATCATTATCGTCATCATTGGGGCAACAGCCCCATGGTGGGCTAAAGCCGACTGCCTAGTGGCAGATTTCGAGAAGTTTTCTTTTTTACGGGGTAGGTTGTCACTCCTACCTCTACAGTCATATTGAACGGGGACGTACGGTTTAAAGTGGATTCCGAGCCCTTACAAATATCCAGGGCACCACCGGCCTCGAACCCAAAAAATGTGGCACCGAGGCCCAGAGCACTAGTCACTCAGCCATCATTCACCTTTGCTCACAAACAGGTTTATGGATTTATATATATTATTTAACAATTACCTTTTATTTAGCATAAGTTTATTTTTAAACATATTTTTACCAACAAATATTGCAGAGATATAAAAGTATTACGTAGGTAGCGAGTCTGTATTTAGGCTAGCTCGTTATTGGTGATGTAGTCTTCAATCTGCAATGCAACAGAAAGCATTGAGTCAAATATTTTTCTTATATTTAAATGTTCACTTTCTTTTACTGAACTAAAATTGTTTTAGTCTTTCATAAGAATTTAAAAATATTTTGGAATTTTCTACCAGCTGTATTTTTAAGTGAAATGGGTGACAAGAAAAATATCGACTGGCGACTATTATATCCTATTATATTATATCCTATCGACTATTATATCCTTGTTTAAGGAATATTTTTATTTATAATCCAACGGTAAAGTTATGATGTACTACGCAAGTACTACTTTAAGTAGTATCTTTGAATATGTTGAGAATCGTGTAGTGTGACGACACAAAAATGAAATGGAACTAATTCAGTGAAATATAAAAATATAAGTAGCTCAAGAGACGATACAGCAAATAACGAGACTTTTATGAAATTTGGAAATCTAATGTGATGAAAAACTACCAAATAAAATTTTAATGAACCAAGCAAGATATTATATATGTTGTTTTGAAAAAAAAATGTATCAATAGCTATAATCATTTGCTGTATAAATTTTGAAGAGCTTCCTATATAAGAACATAGACTCAGATTTAATTGAAATTTACGGAATTTGATTTCACAGAAGGAGTAATTTTTAAATTTCTAGTATAGGGTTATATCAAATTTCTAGTATAATTTTCTTTACGAGTACTTTATTTATGCATTTTTTATAGTATCGCGTTCAAAATAGTTTTTGTGTGCAGCATTGCATTCCACTCGGCATCATGGCTGTTTTGATTCACTTATATCAGTAATAAAGATGTGGAAAGATATGTTTGTCTTCTATGCAGTAAACTTTTATGAAACGAAAGTATGAAACTCTAAATCCATGGCGTCATTTGGAAACAAAGCACGTGATTACATTAGGAAATCTGTCGACTTTCCGAGAGGGAAAAAAAAAAAAAAAAAACAGGAACCCGACTTCAAAAATCTGACGCAAAACCTCAAAACTGATTGTATTATAATGAAAAGGCAGTTAATGAATCATATAAAGTAACCCAGTTGTAGCAAAAAATTATATTATGGAAAACCCCATAATATAAAAAGGAACTAAATCTTCCTATTGAAAAATAATAGTGAACACAATGTTGGGGACTAAAACAGCAAAAGATCTTTGATCTTTTTATCAAACGTCACGGCCAGGATTAGAAATGCAGATATGTCATATGTAAAAAGTTAATTTTGAGAGTGCTTTAAAAGTCAATATTACTGACGACACTTTTATGAGAATACTGGAGTCTCTAAAAAAACTGATTTATTAGCATTTATTAGACATGAACATAAAATATGTTTAACAGTTGGAATAATTTTATAACCACAAATGAAATAGAGTAGTCAAAAAGTGTTCACGGATATAACTTGCGAGATGTCAGGAAAAAGAAACGAATTGATCGCTTTTATTAAAGATTTCACAATCCAACTAGATTGGAACCATTGCTACATACACAGAGAATTATTAGCATTTTAAAGATATGTCAACAGTTTTGAAAAAACACTGCATGAAGTTGTTTAAATTATCAATTTAATTAAGGCTAGACCAAAAAAGAATGGAAAGTCAATATATAAATCTGTAGATATACTCAGAAGTATATTGGTTGACACATATAATAACACAATCGCTTTTTTTGTTTAACTTCGGGGTGAAATATGTTTTTACAGATATGCAATTTAGATTGAGCGACTGTTTTAAAGATATTTCCTAGTTAGTCTACGGTTGTTTATTTGAATACTTTTAATTATTTGAATGAACTTAATTTAAACTTCCAAAGTGTAATTGCAAATATATTTAAAGTTGAAAATTAAATAGAAGCGATTATTTAAAAAAACTGAGTTGATGTCGAAACGCGTTATTCCAATATTCAAAGATTTTTTTAAGCTTTCAATAAAGATATCCTTAATAAAACGTGGACGACTTTTGTTGTACATTTGATGACACTAAAACAATCTTTAAGAGTCATATTCTCTGACCAGATTCTAATTCAATAAGGAATTCATTAATGCTAAGCATTCATCAATATTTGAACTAAATATTTTCGTGGAAATACTATGCGATACATCTTTAAAATTACAATTCACAAATTTTTTTAGTTACTTCTCAGATCTGATTACCTTTATAATAAAATTTTCCAACATCGAGTCCAGTATTGGAGGATGGGGGTTTCAAAGAAACAACTACCCCCATTTCATTAAGTAAAAATTATTTACAAGAAACATCTAAATTTTAACTTTCTCATTTTACTGCTTTTATTCATTTTATGTTTTTTATTCAGTATGCCATTACAAAAGTTTTCCACAATAAATGTGAAAATGGTTTATTTAATTAACCAAAGCTACATTTTTACCATTATTTATGAAAAAGTGCTCATGATATTTTTGTGACAAAAATTAAGTTTTAAAAACAATTTATATTGGTTAAAGTTGGGAAGGGGTTCGATAAAAAAAAAAAATTTTATTCAAGAAAAGATCCACGGACTATAGAGGTTTAAGAACACCTAGTTCTTGAAATATTACAAAAAAAAAAAAAAAAGTTATTGCATTGAACTGTGCATTTCACAGTGCAGTGAGATGGTGTTTAGAGAAACAACTCGGGGCATCGATATAAAAAATGCAATTTAGAAATAATTTTCAGCTTACCTGTTCATAAACTTGTAAGCGTTGCCATTTGGGGTCGAGTTAAACAGAACTGCGCCCTCTTTCGCACCCCAGGAAACGAGTGCCCAAAATCTCGGCTAAGAGTTCCACTATATCCATGCTCATTCCCAAGCGATTCTGTATAGTTGTGTATTTGAGGCTTCAAAGTGGAGTACATGAATCTTCACCATACTGTTCAAGAGTAGCTCCGTTATTTGTGAGTGTTAAAGTCTCACTTCCGTGGGCGTGTATCACAACACTGTAGACCTGGTTCATTCGAGTGGGTAAAGTGGCACCCTATGGCTTATAAACATTGCAACTGGTGAAGCTGCTGCAATGTTAGGGAAACCAAAGGTCATAGATTTTAAATAGTGACCATAAATTTTCAAATTTGTAGCATTTCACTGCATAATTCGCCACGAACACATTATAAGTAAATATTTAAAATTCAGAAATATGTGGGATATTTTTCTGAAAATTGTAAATTTCATTCGAACAAATTCCAAGACTCATTGTCAGTTCATGAATTTTGTAGAAGAGGAATCGCCAAATAACATCATTTTACTTTATTTTAAGATGTTTATTAGTTTACAATGTTTGGAGCTGATTCATTGAATTACTCGCTTCCATTTTTATATCTTTTTTAAAAGAAAAAAAGAAACCAATACTTGAAGATGAAAACTGGCTTCAAGATGTATTATTCCCGACTAACGCTAAAGAGCATTTGCAAACTCTCAATTTGGCATTGCAAGGAAGAAGAAAAAACAATAAGTTATTTCTCTCCAATTGTACTTCCAAGTACAGTGAGTGTAAAAAGTATTCGTACAGTATGACAATTGATTTAAAAGAGATTCGTTCATAAAAATTATAAACATAAACTCCATTTTAATTAATTATAAATATATAATAGAACATATTTTCCCTAGTTTCATGCGAAATTGACACAAAAATAATTTTATACATGAATAAATATTTACAAAACTGAAACAATCCGACATCTTGTGGTGTAAAAAGTATTCGTACATCAGGCATATATTTGCCAGTACAATCATAATATTTCAGCTAATACCTTGTAGGATATCCTTTAGCTCGAATAACTGCCATGAGTCTCTTTGGCATCGATTCCACCAATTTTGCTGTTATTGAGCTCGATATGGAGTCCCATTCTTGATTAAGAGACGATTCCTAATCATTTTTATTAGAAATATGTCTGGATCTAATATTTTTATCAAGAACGTCCCATAAATTCTCGATGGGGTTGGGGTCCGGCGATTGAGGATGAAATTTCATGAACTTTGGTATATTATATAATATCCAGAGCCTTGTGTTTCGGGCTGTGTGCTTGGGGTCATTATCATGCATGAAAACGTAATCACCATTCAAGCCCATTTTTGTTGCACTAGGACATAAATTATTTTTTAAAATGTCAATATAAAGTTGATGATTCATAATGACTTTAATAAAGACTAATTTGCCCATCCCAGAAGCACTCATGCAACCCCAAACAAGCAGACTTCCACCCCCATGTTTCAATGTTGGCACTAAATTCTTAGGATGCATTTCTGTATTGCGCCTTCTCCATACCATTCGTCTCCCGTCCGATCCAAATATGTTATATTTACTTTCGCCTGTAAAGATAATCTTTTTCCAGAAATCTGAACTTTCATTAACGTATTGCTTGGCGAAAGACAATCGCAGCTTCCGATTCTTCTCACTAACAAAGAATTTTCGTCTCGCACCATGGCCATGAAAACCTTCATTTCTGCATGCATTTCGAATAGTACTTACGGAGACTGCTGTTCCATGTTCTTTAGTTCTGATGTTAATGTAGGAGCACTTATTTTGGGATCCTTCTTTAATGAATGTACCAGAAACCGTCTATCAGATGATGCCAATAGACATGGTCGCCCAGTACGAGAAGTGTTTTGAACCTTTCCAGTAGCAGCAAGCTTTTTAATGATTGACTGCACAGTTGAATGGGGTCTACCGACCAGATCAGAAATCTTGTTGTACGATTTACCATTTTTACGGAGCTTTAAAATCGGACAAAAAAGCTCCGTAAATTTTTACATTTTTACGGAGCTTTTTTTTATTAATTTAATTCTCTTTCGGAAACACTTGTCTCTTTACTTTTACGATCCATTACAGAGTTTCTAGTTTCTCACTACATTAAAATTTCCACTGAAGAACCTTTTAAGTAACTTACGAGATGATGTCAATTAACTACATCATAATGGCTAAACCAATCACAAAATAACTAAAAAAAAAAAATTGCATTTCTTTTATGTACAAATACTTTTTACACCACAAGATGTTTGATTGTTTCAGTTTTGTAAATATTTATTCATGTATAAAATTATTTTTGTGTCAATTTCACATGAAACTAGTGAAATATGTTCTATTATATATTTATTAATTAAAATGGAATTTATGCTTATAATTTTTATGAACGGATCTCTTTTAAATCAATTGTCGTACTGTACGAATACTTTTACACTCACTGTAGCTAGCGCTCTGGTCTTTGGTATCCCAGGCTTCAGGTTCGAATCCCGGCGGTGGCATGGATGTTGGATGTTTGTAGTGGTTCGGAATCCACTTTAAACTGTAGGTCCTGGTCTGTTTAGCCCTCGTGTGCACAAGTTGACCGTAGAGAAACAAACCAAACCAATTGTATTTAGTTTTTAATCAAAACTTCAGCTCTTTCAAAATGAGTTGAAGTCAAAAACATTTAAACCATTTCTCGTTAGTTCCTTTAATATCGAGGATGATAAAATGAATGAATATGAAGAAAATATTGAGGAGCTGAAAACGAATTTTAAAACTAGATTTGATCTGAGAGATCTTTTGATCTAATATGATCGTAGAGCGTTACAGGGGCGTTGTTACTCTGCGTCCGTGGCTTATCTTCAAGTTACACGAGCTTCCTGGGTAATGCAAAGTGAGTAACGTCTGTGCAGCGCTTGCCTTAAGGCATCAAAGACAAGTGTCTAAGAGTTTGCAAGCTGCATTAGAACAAAAAAAAAAATGATATTATTTAAGATTGTTTTCCTGTTTCAGATATACTATCCGACAAGCCATCAAGAGAAACAAAAGCTCTAGAAATGAAGTAGGGTTAGAAATATGAAGAAGAAAAGGACAATTTTCGTCAAAAACTAGTTCTACGTATTTATATTCAGTAACCTAGGGAAAGGAATGGCCAGAAATGATTACGTCATTCAAACTACCAATATTATGCTTTCGAGAAGGCAGCCACTTTTAGAAGGATTTATTTTTAATTTATCAGTGATTGACCAACTTTCAAGATGAAGAATATAACTATTGAGTTGAGAAACTACAGAATTAGGTGACTTGTGTTGACTAATTATGGCTGTATCATCTGCAAACAACGCTAGCTGGTACTTGGCCTTTCTAGGAATATCGTTTACAGAGATTAGGAATAAACGGGGACCAAGTATAAATCCTTGATTTTGGTTTGTCGCTCTACGGTCATCTTGTGCGCACGAGGGCTAAACAGACCAGGACCTACAGTTTAACGTGGATTCCGAACCACCAACAAACACCCATGCCACCGCTAGGATTGGAACCTGAAGCCTGGGATACCAAAGACCAGAGCGCTAGCCACTTGGCCACCAGGCCGCTATAAATCCTTGAGGAAAGCCTTTCCTGATAGGACAAGATCTAGAAATAGCGCTATTTGTTGTACTCGAAATTTGAAAAAAAATGAGATACGAGTGAATGAGTTGAATAGGATGATTCAAAAATCCAAGTCACATAAGCTTGAATATTAAGTCATTATGCCAAATTTCATCAACGGCTTTAGCTACATCCAAATAAGTCCAGATATACGTCCTTCCCTAACTAAGGTATGTATCGATTGGTAAAGCCTTTATTAAGAAACGTATGATTGGTACTAAATTCGTTTCTGAACTCAAATTGTTCAAAAATAAGAACGTTGCTGAAGGTGCAGTGCTGATCCAGGGTTTTAAAAATCGACTATTCGTATATTAGGCTCAGACTGCTGAGCAGTGGGATAGGACGAGAATTTTCAGGATAGGTTAAATACAACCGGTTTTTAAATAGGAATGACTAAGGTAGTTTTCCAGCTCTTAGAAAATTATAATTTTTTAGTTTTAAAATTTTATAATTAAAAATTTATTAGGTAAATAATAATTAAAATATGCATAAAGGGGAGAAATTTTAACATATCGAATGGAAATAGAGTCCATATCAGGAACTTTATTTATGTAAACATTTTGATGAAATCGCAGATTCCCCTCTGGCCAATCTGTCAATGGATTTAAAATAATTTTGTTTTAAGAAAGTCTTAGCATCAGAGTTGATGCATCTGAAAATATAAGGACTTCGAGGTCGAGATTTGTTTCAAACTGAAGGCTATCGGACAAGAGTTCAGCTTCTTTCTTCGAGGGATAAGCCGAAAATTCGTTGGAGCATATTTAACAGATAGGGGGTGGGAATGTTGGTGTGAGGCTTTCGGAAAAAGAGATGGTCGTCTAAAAATCGAGTTTGACTCAGGAGATAGCTCTTGAAGAAATTCTTCCTCTCATTAGCAAAATTTTTGGCGAGTAATCTGGTTTAGAGATTTTTCTGGCAAAACTCACTCCAGATCGCTGGATCACTCGATCTTTGCCAAGATCATCGAAGCCAATTAATTTCTTTGGTATATTTAATGTTGACTGAATACTTGACAGGGGGAGGTTTGAAATGTGACTTTGAGCAATCTTTGTAGATGCAAGAGAACAACGTTTCTAAGTCTTTAATTAATCAATCAGCATCGTCGGTATCATTGAGCAGATGTTTAGAGAGCGAGTTTCGATTTAATGCAAAAGAGAAATCCACCCAATTATTTATGAGCTGAGGGCCGGAATAGCCGAGCGGCTAGCGCTCTGCCGCTCGGTTTCGCTACCATAGGTTTCGGGTTCGAATCCCGGTGGTGCCATGGATGTTTGTAGTGGTTCGAAATCCACTTTAAACCGTAGGCCCCGGTCTAACATGTTCCTAGAACGTTACGGAGGTATTGTTACTCCGCGTCCGTAGCTTATCTTCGAGCTAAACGCAGCCCCTGGGTAGTACTAAGTGAGTAATGTCGTTGCAGCGCTTACCTTAAGACATCAAAGACAACTGTCTAAGTGTTTGCCAGCTGCATTAAAACAAAAGAAAAGTTATGAACTGATCAGAACTTTTCAATAATTCGACGCTGGTATCGAGGCAGATTATGAAGGGGAGGTGATCTGACTCGAAGTCAGTTTCCACCTCAATGGTGTAGTTAAAGGTCATAAATTTAAAAATCGCAATGTCTAAGACATTTCCGCTTCTTCTAGAGTGGGGAGGCACACATCCTTGATTCAATTTCAACTTGAAAAGTTCGTTGATAATATCAGCTCGGTTCAATTTATAACTTGAGGCATTTGGTCTTTAGATAGGAGAGACAAACAAGGGTTGGTCAACAACACTTCTAGTTGTGGTATGTAATTCATTTCTGTTGTGTTGTTCTACGACAGGCCAAGAACAACAGGAACTTGATTTTGAGGAGGAGATTGCGCAAGGCGAGCATTACCAGCCGTCATGCTGGCATATGAGACTTGGTTGGTAGCTTGCCGCCTAGATAGATAGGTTTGGGACCTTGGCTTGGCTCTTTTTTTTAGTTTGTTGATATTTTCCAACACCAGGAAATATGGGGCAACTTCTCCAGTTGGCGAAGTTGTTCCCATTACAGTTGGCATAAGGAAAGGACTCTTCTAGAGGTTGATCACAATCCTTGGCGTTGTGTTGTCTTATACATTTTCTTCTCTTCTTGGGGATCTTACATATTTTTGAAAAATGAAATAACCCTTGCCCATAGTTAGTACGTTTAGGAACTCCGAGCATAAATTCGCAGAATATTTGGCACTACAGAATTCACAAGCAACTTAATTTTTCCAGCTGTGGTTTCCAGCTAAATTTTTTCCAGCTAAATAAACAATGACGACACTGATAGGCTTTAAATAAACAAAGATATTTTTGCAGCACAAGCCATAACCTTGCATATAGAATTAAATATTTATTTCATAATCGCTGGAAAATTGTTCCCAAAATTTAACTAAAGTATAAATAGAATAGATTTATTTTGTTATCTAAAAAAATCTGCGGAGTTCAGTAATTGTAAAATTATTCTTCAGTTCATTCGCAATTTCGGCTAAAGATATATCGGTCGGGATGTTATGAATTAAAAATTGAGTAAAAATTTTTTCTGGATAAAAAAATATGAAATCGAAAACCCATCATATTTGCCAGTTTTTTGCACTATAAAATGATCAGTGGAAATTATTAATTTATTCTATCTGGTGATAAGCATATCATCTATATATTTTAGAGTTACCTTGGAGATATATTGTCTTTCTGCGCTTTCGAAATCATGCAGCTGAGAATCTCAAGAAGTTTAGTGAAGGATCGCGATCTATAAACCTGTGAGAATTTCTCGATAACTTTGAAATTAAGGTCTTTATCTGAGGTGTATTCCTTTAAATTGCAGTTTAAAGTGGTATCCGCCATATTAAACACACGAAACACATGCTCACTCAAACTGTAAGATCTCCTTAGTCGACATTGATAAACAGAAGCTAACAAATGGGAATTAAAGTGGATGGGAAAGAAAAAATGTGTAAATATAGGTCCCTTATCAAAGATGAATACTGAATATAAAAATGAAATAAAGGAACTATAATATCATGGAAAAATCTGGAATACGAACAAATAGTTAGATTGAGATATCAATTAAGCAACAGTTTCACTTCATAGTATATTGGAATCTTCCTGTTTTTTTCTTCATGCGTTTAAAAAAAAAAAGCAGTGAAGTTTGTCAAGTCAAGCTATTGTTCACTTTCTTGATCCACAAAGTAAGACTAATTATAATCACTCGCAGACTTTACTGAGAAGAGCTATTGCTCGATATAAATATGAAACTTGGGATAGACACCTGCAAACCGTAAACTGCGAAGATGGTTCTTTCTGGTCTTGTCCCAGGACTTTTAAACGTAAACGTTCTCACATTCGAACCCTAGGCTCTAACAATACACTGGCCACCACTGACAGTCAAAAAGCTGAGGTTTTAGCTGACAGCCTTCAGGAACAGTTTCTTGAGAACAACATTAATAATCATGATATAGAAAATCTCGTTGAGTCCACTATCACAAATTTTATTAATACTTTTCAAGTCTCTGAAATTCCTATCACTAAAGCATCTTTCGTTATTAATTGCATTTCCTCACTGAAAATTAACAAAACTCCTGGCATAGATAAAATTACTAATAAAATGTTAAAAAACCTTCCTTTCAAAATAATACTTGAGATATGTAAAATTACTGATTCTATTCTTCATACTGGTTATTATCCTAAGTCTTGGAAAACAGCTAGAATTCTCCCAATTCTTAAACCTGGAAAGGACCCTACTTCTCCTATTAGTTACAGACCAATTTCTTTACTCTCTTCTATTAGTAAACTAATTGAAAATGTCATCCTGAACCTTCTTAAAAATGAGTCAAATCAAAAGAACCTTCTCATCCCACAGCAATTTGGATTTACCGAAAAACTTTCTACAACTCATCAGCTCTACAATCTCACAGAAACTGCTGCTGAAGGATTTACCTGGAAATATGAAACTGCTGCAATTTTTCTTGATGTGGCCAAAGCTTTTGATAGAGTGTGGGTTAATGGATTGATTTACAAACTCATTTCTTACAATTTCTCTCCTTATTTGATTCAAGTAATTCGTAACTATCTTTCAGACAGACACTTCGTTGTCGCAGTAGGGAATACTGATTCCTCAATTCGTGATATTCACGCTGGTGTGGCCCAGGGTTCAATTCTAGCTCCTTTCCTCTATAATATCTTTATCAACGATATTTCACAAAAGAACAATATCAAAATTAGTCTTTATGCTGATGACACTGCAATCTTAACGCAAGGCCGAAAAACTTGCATCATCCAAGAAAATTTGCAAATTTATATCATTGATTTAGAAAAATGGCTCATTAACTGGAAGATAAAATTAAATGTGAACATGACAGAAGCAGTTCTTTTCACTTGCAAAAAAATCCTATAACCCTCCTAATATTAAAATATACAATAATTATATCACCTGGTCTAAAGAAACTAAGTACTTAGGAATTATCCTTGATAGTAAACTTAACTACAGATCGCATATCTACAACCTTAGAAATAAATTCAATACTCAATTTAGAATTCTCTACCCTTTAATCAATAGAAATTCAGCTTTTACCTCTTAATCTCAAAATTCTAATATATCTCTCTTATCTTCGTCCAGTATTAGCTTATGCAAGCCCAGTTTGGGGTTCTGTCGCACGTACAAATTTTGAAATTATTCAAAGGCTTGAGAACAAAACTCTCAGAATGTTAACGAATTCACCCTGGTACTTCCGTAATGACGATATTAGACTTTTTGTTTTCTAATGTTTCACCTCATTGGTATGTGTTTTTTTCCCCTCTTATTCTGTCTTAATCTCTTTTACCTTTCTCTATTTGATTTCTTTGGTTCTATGTTATTATTTTGTTGTATAAAATGAGTAGCTAAATTCTAGAATTCTTTTTAGAACTTTTAGCTAAATTCTAGAATTCTTTTTTTTTTTTCTGTATTTTACTGTGTAGGCGCAGAATTGTTCGGGTTTTTTTAGCTACGAGCGTTTCTCACTGCCTTTACTCAGTAAAGTGCATATTTATTTTCTGTTTTAGTCAGTAGTTTTTTTTAAATATTTGGTTTTGTTTATTTTATTCTATTATGGCTGTTGTCGAGGGGGTTTCGCTCTCCTCGAACAGCACAACCATGTCTCTCTCCCCCTGCTGACCAATCAACCAGTATGCTTAATTTGATTGACGTTAATACTAACCCGACAGCGTTTAACTTTATTCAAGAAATTGATCAACTTAATATTAGCATTAACAATTTTTCATCATTCATTGAGTGCGAAAGCCTCAATGATCATCTGAACAACATTGAAAATTGCTTAAAAATTGAACCTCAAATACCTAATTTAGATCTTTTTATACAACTTGCGCTTTCTAATATTACCAATAAAAACTTAAGGAAGCAAATGAGTCTCATCTTGCTGAAACTCAGTGATTCAAACAACTCGGTAACTACTCCTACTAAAAAGAAAAACTTAAGGTCACACAAAAGGAAAGAAAAATTTAGCTAAACGGCCTAATACCAATGATCCCACTGTTATCAAGTTATCTTCCAAATTTGCTTGCCTTAACCCCGACGAAAGTCTTGGTCCTAGTGATGCAGACAACATACCTCCTGCTAAACTTGAAGACATTTCAAAAAATGTTGATAAATTACATCTGGATGAAAACAGTATGGACACAGATCTCACTAATGACCAGAATATTGCTTCTTCTTGTCCTGCACCCCATACTACTAAATATGTTCCTCCAATTATAATAGACAACATACAAAATTCTACTGAAATTCTTAAGAACTTCAACCAGATTACAAATTCAAAGATTGAAGGACGCCTTTCTGGAGGCAAATTAAAAGTTTTTCCAACCACACCTGATGACTACAGATCCATACGGAAGCAAATTGATCACCTGAAACTTAAAAGTCATACATTTGAATTGCCCCAAGAAAAGCAACTTAAAGTTGTAATTCGCGGACTGCCTTCAGATCTCCCAATTGATGTCATCATGCAGGAATTCCAAATTCTCAACTTTCATCCTGAATTCATCACTCCACTTCGTAATCGTGCTGGTACCGGCAATCTACCTCTGTACCTAATAGTTCTACCAAAAATGAACAAAACAAAAGAATTTTCGACCTATCCACCTTATATTACTTTAGGGTCAAAGTTGAACCACTCAGAAGAAAATCCGGACCCAGCCAATGCTATAAATGTCAAGAATTCTATCATCATAGTAAATTCTGTACAAGAGACCCTCGATGTCTCAAATGTGCTGGACCTCATGCCACCAAAGAATGCACCAAAAGGCCAGATGAAGCTCCCAAATGCGCCCTTTGCTCTGGAGAGCATACTGCGAATTTCTCAGGTTGTCCTAAAAACCCTGCTAATTTCACTCCTGCTCCTCCCCCGAAGGTCAACGCTTGGACGGAGAGACTTAAAAACAAGCACAACAAATGAAGCCTGAGAACTCCAATCAATTGTCTCTTCCCGCTCATCAGAAGGCTTCTCCAACTCTTCCTCCTTCTTCAGATGACTTTCCAACTCTTCCTACCCAGACCTCTCACCATACTACTTCCTCCAATACTCTGCAGGCTTCCACGGAAACGCCTTCAATTCCACTCATTCTGCAACAATTAGTTGGGGTACTTTCAAATCTTTCTGTTTTAATAAATGCTCTTCAAAATCAACCAGTCAATAACATTCAATAGATCGACCAATAATTCTATCTTATGTGTGACATGGAACTCCAATAGTCTTAAAAGAAAAAATTAATGAATTACAAAATTTTATTTCTGAAAATAAACCTCATGTAATTGCTCTCCAAGAAACACATCTTCGACCAGGCGATTCCTTCAAAATTCCAAATTATATCATATATCGCCCCGATCGTCTTACCCACAGAGGAGGAGGCACGGCTATCTGCATTCATAAAAATATTAATCATCATCAAATTCATTTTACTACAACCAGCTTTGAAAACTCTGCTATCGTTATTAATCTCAAGAATAACCTAAAATTACTGTTGCGAGCATTTACCGCCCTCCAATTGGTAGATTCCTCACACAAGAACTTGATGCAATAGCGAACTCCAATCAACAAGTACTTCTACTTGGTGACTTCAATTCCAAGCATCCTGCATGGAATAATGGACGCAGCAACATAAATGGTTCTATTCTCTTCGATTGGACAAATCTAAATGCATTCAATGTTATTGCTCCTAATGATCCCACATATTTCTGCCTTCGCAGTCCTTGCAATAGTACTCTTGACATCGCACTTCTTAAAAATTTAAACGCCGGGCCTGCTTCTTCTATCAACGATCTTTCCAGTGATCATAACCCTGTGATAGTTGAAGTCTCTCATAATTCATTTACGCCCTTCCTCAATAGCATAATCACAACTACCAATTGGAATATTTTTACTAAAATTCTCTCTCAAAGCATTCCTGGTAATCCAGTCATCTCCAATATTCAAGATATTGACAAAATGATTGATAAATTTAACTATGCTGTTACTTCTGCTATCAACCTTGCTAGCAAATCTAAGAACTCAGTACGCCACACCAAAAACTTCCTACTGAAATCACCTCTAAAATTGCGGAAAAAAACAGAATTCGTAAATTATGGCAAGATACCAGGTTTCCTCCGTTCAAGCAATCCGTCAACAAGCTTCAAAAAGAAATAAAGCAAATGATTCACAAATTAAAAAATGACAGATGGAATGAATTTTTATTAGGCCTAAATCCAGAAGATAATTCTCTTTCAAAATTAACAAACATTTAACCAAAAATATCCCAAAATTCCTCCACTGGTTGGATCCACAGGTCTTATATTCTCATCTTCTGATAAAGCGAACTCTTTTTGCTGAAAACCTTGAACTCTCCTTTCAAGAAAACACTGAACCTTGCGATTACTCTCAAATTGAGCATGTTGAAGATGCAGTAACTTCCTTTCTAGCTGATCATCAAAATTATCATAACAATATTTTTTTTTTCTCCATCTGACATAGTTAACTTAATCAAGAATCTCAACATTCGGAAATCTTCTGGACCTGACAACATTCCAAATAAAGTCTTAATGTGTCTCCCCTTAATGCCATTACTCATCTTGCAAAAATCTACAACAGCTGTACTAAATATCACTACTTCCCTCCTATCTGGAAAAAAGCAAATATCATCATGTTCCCTAAAAATGGCCAAGATAGGAAATTTCCTCAAAATTATCGGCCCATCAGTCTCCTTAGCTGTGTAGGAAAACTTTACGAAAAACTCTTAGTGAGACATATTACTTCTTTTTGCGATAAAAATTCCATAATTCCAGCAGAACAATTTGGATTCCGTCAACATCACTCAACTTGTCATCAACTTCTACGTGTCACCAATATCATCACTGAAGGATATAACTATAAATTTTTTACAGGAAGTGTCTTTCTAGATGTCAAAAAGCTTTCGATCGATTGTGGCACAATGGACTGATCTACAAAATGATCAAACTTCAATTTCCAACTTGGATCACACTTATCATTACAAATTATCTTAAAATAGAACCTTTAAGTTCGACTTCATAATGAATTCTCCAAAATCGGTCGTATTAGGCTGGTACACCTCAAGGAAGCGTGCTAAGTCCCATTCTCTACAATATCTTTACCTATGACTTTCCTCAGTGCACTAACATTTCCACTTGCCTATTTGCTGACGATTCTGCTGCTCTTGCCCAAGGTGCTTCTATTCTTTATGTCATCAATACTCTTCAAAATTTTCTGAATATCCTAGAGGATCGGCTAACTAAATGGCGCATCGCAATTAATGTCTCTAAATCTCAAGCTATCATTTTCCGAAAAGGACACGCCAGACAACCATATATTAATCTCTCCCTTTTTGATCAACAAATTGAATGGGCGACTAATATTAAATATCTCGGCTTAATTATAGACAATAAACTTACGTTTCGAGCTCATATTCAAAAAATCAAAGAAAAATGTTGGAAAAATTTTATCTCACTCTACCACTCATTAATAAATTTTCTAAATTAACTTTGTCAAACAAACTTCTTCTCTACAAACAAGTTCTCAGGCGTATCCTTACCTATGCTGCCCCAATCTGGGGTCTAGCTGCATAATCTAACAAGAAATCTGTACAAATTATTCAAAACAAACTTCTTCGTGTTATCACTGGAGCACCCTGGTTTGTCCGCAACTCTACAATTCATCAAGATTTAAAAAATTGACTCTATTGACAACTATATTACTAAACTTTCTAGAAATTTCTTCAATACCATTGCTACTCACGAAAATCCTCTCATCAAGGCACAAACTATATTTACGCAATTGAATGGAAAATACAAGTATCCTTTCTCTACTTCTAAATGGAATCGAAGCCTCAAACCACCATAATTTCCTGCTCACTTATCGATTTTTAGATATTTTATTTCAACGCATATTTACTGATCATAAATTTCTGGTTACTTTTCCATACCGATGATTTACATTTTTCTTACTTTCTTCTTTTTTTTCTCTCATCATACGATTACTATTATCTATTTTTCATGACTTTTCTTTCCTACTGCCTTCACATACCATTGAGTAGATGAACGCTTCGCGTTCAGGCACTCGACATCTTTATTCAACAATGATGACGATATTAGACGAGCTCTCTCGATTCCAAGTTTAAGACAATTTGTTCACAAAATTTCTACTAAATTCTATAATGATATGCGAAACATTAATAACCCTGTATTAAATATCCTACAAAATTACGAGTATGATATTTCTTCCCGCAAACAAAGCAAAAGACCGCGCACTGTTCTAAATATTTTAAATTAATTCCTTACAACTGCCTAGACGAAAAAAGTTCGCTTTTCTCCTAATTTGTCATTCAGGGATATTACATGCAACTGATTCCATCATCTACATTTTTGATATTTTTCATTTTATGATTTTATTAAATAAATAATTTCTCTTTTAAAAAAAAGGGGCATTTAATTACCCATTTTGCTTATTAACTCAAAGGGCATGAGACCACCGCTATGTTTCAACATTTTACAAAGAAGGAGCTAGTGGCCGCTACGCGGCCAAGGATCTCCGTAATAATCGACAATAACTAACTATTGTTCACAATTAACTTATCAGTATCTTAAAGAATTGATGCCAATAGAATTGACAAATTACTCACCAGATTTTAAAAAAAATTTAAAAATGAAAAACGACTGAATTTATAATTAAATTTTATTTTTTGTTATTCTTTTCAATTGCATTTATTTCTTAAAATTTTTATAAAGTAAATTTTTGTTAATTCCTATTGCCTATTTGATTTCTAATGTTAAATAAATATTATCTATTGCATATAATTTTATTAAAAGTATGGCATGGCTCCCAAAAGAAATATAGAACTTATATGAATCTCCGGTTGACCTAACCTCTACTCACTCCAAATCTTGGAAATTTCATTGATTGAAATTTAACTTTAACTGTAACAGCTTCAGCTTCAGCTTCAGTAACAGCTTCTGGATATTTGTGGTGTCTGCTTTAAATTAAACTTATTTCACTAAATAATAAATATATTTTGTTGAATTATGGAAATAATTTCTGTATCAGGAGCAAAAGATTTGACTGAAAAGTTAAATTCTTTCTCTGAGTAAGAATGCTTTATTCTAAATATACACAATTCATTTTAAATAATTTTTTATTGGTGTAGTTTGGCACAACTAAAATCATTAATCAAAAAAAAAATTTAAAAGTTGAGTCTGAAATTATTATCTTTACTAATTTTTATGTTCATTTCCCGTAATGTAAAATGAAAGAAATATTATGATTTGTACTTCGGTGATAGAAACTTAGAAAATAAATTACATAATCACATCAAAACGCCGCTATTGCATTGAGAAAGATTCATATTACGAAAACAACAAACCGTTGCAGTCCGTGGATGAAAGATTCATATTAACCTGATTTTCTATATTGTTATTTTTTGTTTTCCCATAATTAGGATAAAATAGCAGGGAAATTATTAATTATCTGACTTTGATTTTAAACATTTTATTAGTGCATTAGATGTTTTTAAATGTATTGTACAGAATGCTAGATTTTTTTATTTTTAGTTAATATTTGGTTTTATTCCGAGAAACTATTATTTATTCTTTTGGCTTATACAGAATCTGTAGCTTTCAAAGGTGCATAAAGTGCTCTTTAATTCAGCACTTCCTGTAATCTGAAACTGTTCTAGCTATTTGCTTGAATTTTTTTCGTGTGGATGCAATTGTTTGTTGATCTTGACTGCCAGGTCTTGACACAGCTCTGCTTACCTTTTGTCCGGTGTTATCATAACTAACAGTTTTCATTTCAGTAAATTGTAAAACTTATAAATCTACAAAACTAAAAATGTGTTTAATCCTTAAAATTTTTTTGTAGAACAGATTTGAATCACAGGTGCAATGTAATATCAAATGCTTTTTTAAACAGTATTTTTATTTTATAGTATTTTTTTCTTCTTACTGTAGAATAGCTTGTCGGAATTTATTTTAACTAATACTGCACAGTATTAAGTTCTCTTTTGAGCTGTCCTTTCTTCGCTACAAAATATTCAATTATATAAATGTTATGAATGAATTTTGATTTTGTATTTGCTAATATGTTGAAATATTTAATGAGATGTTTATATTGTCCTCATTGGTTCAGAGCATGCATAAATACATTAAATATGTACATGTTTTAATCATTTAAATTTTTATCTATAGTGATTTATATCCTCTTTAAAACTATATTGGTGCAGGATAATCTGACATGGTTCCAAACATGATGGATTAATGAGCATATTCTGTTCAATAATATATCTTAAAAAACGATGCTCTACCTTTGTCTTAGTATAGTAAAAATATAATTTAGACAATTTTTAAATTGATTTATAATTGATAGCATTCTTCGTTAAACAGAATTTTTTTTATTGCTAGGGAAAAATTCAATTAGTGATAATTATTTTGTTTGACTAAAGCAGAATTAAGAAATAAAATTAAATTTAAAACTGAAATCAAAATGAATAAAAGTTCACTTTGTTATTTGAAATGATATTTTCAGTTAAATTTATTTTACCACTATAATTTTTAATACAAATTTACTTTTATTTTAATTCACTGAATTTTTAAATATCATTGAAAAAATTTTAAATCAGTTCTATTCTATTTGAAAACAGTGAATATATTTTTTCCTTGTGTCGCATTATTTATTATTTAATACATTTCTAAATTTTGCAGCTGTTTGGTTGTTCTGTTCTTTTATGTTGATGATTCAGCAGAATGTAATCAAATGAATGATATTATTACTGAATTAATAAGCACAAGTGAAGATAAAGCTGCTTTTATCAAAGTAAGTATTTATCTTAATGAAAATTTTGAACTGCCTATTCTTCTACATTTTATTGAAATTTTCTGCATTCTAATTTATCACCCACTTAACCGTCTATATGATAAATATTCTGCATTTGTTAATTACCCTAAATGGATTTGTCACAATATGATCAACATGAATCGCCCTTATAACAAAAAAAAAAAAAGCCTGTTCGTATTTGATGGCATAATGGCTTTTCCTTGCAGTTTCTCTGAAATATTATTAGTACTTTTTATTTTAATCAATATTAAATTCTGAGGTATACAAAAAAAAAACCTATTATATTTATAATTAATATTGAATTTATAACATAAAGAAACAGAAATAGATAAATAAAATTATTTGTAAAGAAAGCTAATATAAATTTTAAATGCATTGTAAAAGTAACATTTATAGTTATGTTTGTGTTACATATAATCAGGAGATCGAAAAGTTTAAGATGTTTTTAAGCTGTCAGAATGCAAAATTGTTAAATCTTAATTATTTATGATAAAGCCATGAAAGATTTGTATTTAATCTTTATATTGTAATAATTTTATTCTCTTAGTTAAATAATTAATACATTTATGTTTCATCAAATGATTGGTTTAGTTAATACTCAATACATCATAAAAAAATTTTAATTCTTATCAATTTTTTAAGAAGCTCGCTTTTATATCTACTTTGTACACATCGAAATAAAGTTTAGAATTTGTGCTATATTCTTTTTTACAAAATATGTCATATATATATATATTTCAGATAAATGCTTTAAAAGATGAAGAAACTTGTAAGAAGTACAACATAACAAATATTCCAGCTTTTATTTTTTTCAGGTAAAATTTTAAAATATAATAAAGTATTAAATTTCAATTAACTTAATTATTTTTTAGTTTTTTATTAAGTAAAAGTTTTGTTTAAACAAACTTTGTGTTTTTATTAGAATGGTAAAATATTGGATAAGTTAGTTGGTGCAAATGCTCCAGTATTTTCTAAGAAATTTGAAGAATATCTGTATCCTGAAAAAGTAAGATTTTAATATTTAGATGATCACATAATATTATCATTTATAAATGTTCAAAGTTAAATATTCTAGAATGTTTAAAGGATGTAAAGTATATTTATCTTTTTAACTTTTAAGAAATTATAATCTAATTTAGCTAAAATATATAATTAAGAGGATTAAATATTTATCCCAACTTTTAACTAGTACAGTTAATTTAAAAGTGTTTAAAAAGTAAAGTTATCAAATTAACATTATGGGCCTTATAGTGTTGTCAAGGAATGATTATGCTCTAAAATTTTGAAGCTGTCTATTCTGAAAAATTCATGCTACCACCACAAACATTTCAAGTTACTCATTCTGAAAATGCATTTATCTTTTTTAAAAATTATTTACCTTTCCATTTCTGAAATAGATATGTTTTAAAAAATATGATTCCAATAGACAGTGGTAAAATGCAAACCATTTGATTTTTTTTTTTTTTTTTTTTTTTTTTTCAATTTTATGCTGTAATTTTGTCAAAAAGTGTCAGTGCATCTAACTTGTTCCTTACCTAGTTTTCAAAAAAGGATGTAGTTTAGAAAATTTCTGTTGTACCATAATTTAGAGGATATGATCTTATAATGTAATTACATTTTGAATTGTTATTTTCAAATTTTTGTTAGATTTTGTTTAATCTGATTACAAAATTTATTAACTAGTATCATATTTTGAAATTTTCCTGTTTGTAATTTTTCATTCATTTTAGAATTTAAATGGTCGATTACTAAAACTTATTAATAAAGCTCATGTGATGCTTTTTATGAAAGGAAGTCCAGGTGCTCCAAGATGTGGTATGATTTTTCAAAGTTATTATTTTATTGATTTTAAATTTCCAAACTCATCATTAAATAAATAATTTTTGTACCATTATTATTTATATTGTCCAAATGTATAAAAAAAAAAATGTTTATCTATATTGTTGAGTTGCATTGATAAAATATTTGAATACATAAGTTATTTTTATGTTGTTGAAAAGTGCATGTGTATAAAGTTGCATAAAAAGATTTTACAAAATGTATCCTTAATTTTTTTTTTAAGTAACCCATTTTCTATAATCGCTTGAATACGAAACAAGTTTAAATTACCATGAAATCGCGTAATAAAAGTTTTCAAAATTTCAAATAATTGCTTTATAAATTTCTTTGAAAATCTGATATTACATATAAGCACTTAATATAAACTTGTATTCAAACTTAATTTTATTTTATTGAAAATAATATAGTTTTACATTTTGTTATCTTTTACCACTATCTGATAATTGTATTTTGTTATCTTTACCACTATCTGATAATTGTCTTCACAGCTTGTAAACTAGTTTCAAATCACTTTTATTATAGAAAAGACTGAATCTGCGATAGATCTGTTCAGTGAAGGCAATTGATTAAATTTCCTTTTCATTATGTGTAGATCTTTTTTTCCATGACTATGTAAGCAGGTACTAAACTTTGCCTGTGATTCTACTAATTTTCCTGACATATAATTCTGGAGCTTGCTTTATAATTTAAATGCTTATTCAGAATTGGGGTGATTAACAAGACAATCATTTTCTAATTCAATCGAAAGTTGAAGATCATGAATTTATTGGATTTTCTACCATATCATAATTGCCTCCTGAACCTGTATCGATATCAAAAGTTGATTCAATAATATCATTGTCATTTAAGATATCATCTGCAAGTAATTCATCTAAATTATCTTGGCTAAAGGTATAAAAACTATCTCCACTAATCTCATGCCAATAAAGATGAAATAATTTTGCTATGTATAGATTAGGTTATGTACACGAATACTAGTCAACCAACTGTAATTTTAGATTGAAATACAAAAAAAAAAAAAACCTTATTGAGAGTACATAAATTTATTAATTTCTTTAATTATCTATGTACATTTATCATGCATATTTTTTTTATGGGCAGAAGATTAAAAACTTTCCAATTCAGTATGCATGCCTGAAATAATTATTACTTTTAATATTTGAGTGAGACCTAAGACTTACTAATTGTTCAAAAAAAAAAATAATAAATAAGGATTCCAGAGTTCCCTAAATTTTGCGTTTAGTTCCTATCATAATCATGAAACAAATGAGAATTATTTTTCATAGCACAAAATCAACTCTGGAATTAACCAAATTGGGCAAAACACCAAGATTAGAGAGGAGGGATTATTTAGTTTGCATGATTTTCTATTTTTATTAATATTAGAATTCAAATCTTTACATTCTTTGGAAAAAAAATCTTTATGGGGAAAAGATCAATTAATTTTTTTGTTGTAATACGAACAAATATTTTATATAATCAAAGATCCTTTTTATGTTGACCAAGTTATATTTAATGATCAGTAGGGCCTCTATCACTTCTCTCAAACATTGTGGCATGACACCCTTAAAGGTTTTTTTTTTTTTTTCCTGGAGAAATAGTGCTCCAAATATCGTGGATGGCACTTTTTAGTTCAACTTTGTTATATTTTTAATACGCTTTTATTAATTTCACCTGTGTGTTTGTTTGTATGTATGTAACTGAATCTTCGGCTCGATTTTGGGACTGATGGCGCCATCTACTGACGAGTCAGTCAACTGATCAAACCCTACCTATTTTGTATAATTATTTTGTTTAATCTTAATTCCTTTTTGTTTTATTTTTTTACTTTTATCTTAAAATTCTTATTTTACCTTTAACCTTTTATTTTTGGGCATAGTCAACGGACTCTTAATTGTACCGATAGCTTTAGCTTTTTTCAATCTCCTGCTTTAATTGTTCTCAAGCAGGAGATGTTTTTCCTAAACTATTATTAAAAAAGTTCGGAATCCACTTTAAGCTGTAGGTCCCGGTCCTAACAGGATCGTAGAGCGCTGCAGAGGCATTGTTACTCCGCGTCCGTGGCTTACCATCAAGTTACACGCGCCCCGGGTAATACAAAGTGAGTAACATCGGTGCAGCCCTTATGGCGAAAGATTGCGGTCTATTTGCCAGCTGCATTAGAAGAAAAAAAGATAATTTAAAAAACAACGCTTTAGAGTTAATCAATCTAAAAGTAAAAAATAATTGTTAACATAAGAATAAAATGACTGACGAGAAAATGAATGTCACTGTTCTAAAAGCGTGGGGTGCTTGATATCAATCGTTATAATTTTTCACTAGTTCATTCCGAATTGCAGAGTTAGTTAAAATTTGTCATACAAAAGCACCCCACACTTTTGGAACAGTGACATTCATTTTCTTGTCAATAATTTTATTCTCATGTTAACAATTATTTTTTACTTTTTAGATTGATTAACTCTAAAAGCGTTTTTTTTTTAGTTTTTTTAAACTATGAATTTATTTTAGTTCACACCTGATTTCTACCCTTAAAGTTCCATAGAGTTTAAATCGAGAGACTGGGGTGTTTAGGAAGCTGCCGTTTTGCATGATAAAAACAACATTCTTGGCAAATCGCTGAGGTGTGTTTAAAATCATTGTCCTGCTGAAAGTATATTCAGTTCCAAGAGACATGTTTCTCTGCATTAGTTAAAATGTCTTGTTTTAGACTATCAAGTCCATATTTCCTTCTATAAAACATAAATTTCAACACCAGCAGCATTGTACTTCACAGTTGCTTACATGTTTCTTTACAAATTCAATGTACCTTTTTTTCTGTTACAGGCTGCAAGTCAATTATAACCTCTTTTTTTAATGACATTTTTCACTGTTTGAAGTGAGGCTTTAATGTTGTAATTAACCAGTAAATCAGTTGCCATTTAAGGTGCACTAATTTGCTGATTATCTTGAACCTTTCACGTGATATTTCTCTTATGCGAGCAATTCAACTTTGTAGGACATGCTAATCAAATCGCCATCTTCAAATGTTTGAAGCTCATAGTATATCACAATAATATAATATTAATTGAACTATATCTCATCAGGAAGAATTTGTGTATTGCATAAGGAACCTTTTTTTTGCATGACACATTGATATTTATCTTAAATATTGCAATCAAAAGACTTGCTGAATTTTGTAGAAATAGAAATTTGTAATAAACTCCTGTTAAAGACATATTTACCATATGTAAGTAGTTTCTATACATAAAAAGTGAAGATTAAAAGCTATGCTAATTTATTTGTAACCTTGTCTGGAAATTTTTACCTGTTGTATGTGTGTGTAAATATATATATATATTTTGAACTATATAAAACAATCCCACTTGCGTAACTTTTCAGTTACAAAAACTGAAAATTAATTGTGCCAGACTGTTTTATTTGAACAACTTTTAAATTTTGCTTTGATTACTTTTATGAATTCTTTTTTCCAATTTCATTTAATTGTGATTATTATGAATTTCACCTGTCAGTTGTTCTTGTGGTTGTGGATTTCTAGTCATCTACTTGTATGTATCTGTAACAAAAGATATAACTATGATAGCTCACTTCAAAGTTATTGGAGAAGCTTCAGGTGTAGACTTTTATGAGGAGTAACAATTTTTTTCAATGAACTCCAGTTTATCCGGAGCAATTGAAATGTTTGCTCCTGGTAGGATCACTTGAATATTTACATGCTGATAATAGACAAATATTAAATAAATGTCAAAAATGAATAATTGTTCATTTTTGTGGTACTAATAAGATTTAATAACTATTTTTAATTTTATTTTTTAGCAATGATCATATATAACTTACATTAACCTTCTTTTTCTTCTATACAGGTTTCAGTAAACAAGTTACAGCTCTTTTAAGTAAACATAATGCCAAATATGAAACATTTGATATTCTAGAAGATTATGAAGTAAGAGAAGGTAACAACTGTTTATTATTTTGAGACTTGATTGTATGTGATGTAAAAATATGATAAATATTTTTCTCATGTAATTATTTATTAAAATTCTTACTGGTGAATAATTTTTATCATGACTAGTTATTTCTATTTCATTATTAATTAATTTGTTGAAATAGATGTGGGTTGATAGGAACTTAATGTTAGTTTTGAATGCTTTCCTTACCTTTACCTTTTATATGAATTTCATGCATTTTATTTATTCTAATATTTGTTAAGCATAATCTATTTAAAAGATGTTCATCTGTGATTTAAAATTTTTACTATAAAATTAATATATACTTGATATTTGTGAAATTTTTATTAGAAAATTTTAATTTAAATGCTAATAATGTATTTTATTAAGATGGTATTTAGGATATAGAAAATATTTTGGTGAAAATTTAGTTATTAACTTAACATTTTCTTTTGATCATTATAATTTTCTATCAAAATAAATAAGCTTCCATAAATAGAAATTAATGCATATATTCTTTTTCTTTTCATTTTTTTATGTGCAATTTAACACATTTTTAGAAAAGTGTCATATATAATTCAAATACCATTAGTAAACTAGTACAGCTTTGTGAATCCAAAGTTTTCTTTCTGTGTTTTTATGTAAAAATTTATTTATCATTTGCTGCTATAGAATTTGCATGTTAAAAAAAATAATAATTCACATTATAAAATGTTTGGAAATTTTTAATTTTCTAACTTTGTATTTATTTTTGTTATATTTATTTAAAAATTAAAAATATCATAATTGGATTGAAATTCAAACTTTATACAGAATATCAGAGTTTATATCCTATTTTGATTTGAATGATAAATTCGTCTATTGACATTTATATATTAATAACCATAGAAACTTGTGAAATTTAAGATAATTTTGAAATTTCACTTTGAATTCCCCCCTACGCCCTTCCTACAGATCTCTGATAGTTAATTTTCATTCGGGGTTTCAGTCGAAAAAAATATGTATAGCATAACTTTAATGCATTTTTTTTTTTTTTTTTTTTTTGGATTCTCATATTTAATTTTTATATACTTTTTCTATTTTAATATGGAATATATTTATATAGTTACAAATTGCATGAATTAGAATTGTAACTATCTGTAAAAAAATTATATCTTTTGCATTTGCTTTTGTTTCAGCTTTAAAAACATATTCCAATTGGCCTACATATCCACAATTGTATATAAAAGGTAAACTCATTGGAGGCTTGGATATTTTAAAAGCACTATCTGACAGTGGTGAACTTGATGATCTTTTAGCATCTGAAGAAAAATAAAAGGCATGATTTAGGCATACTCTTTATATTTTTGTTTAGATTTATAATTAATATAGTTGGCAAAACTATTCAATACATATATATATATACATATACATATGTGTGTATTATTTTTCTTTGTTTTGTATTTTTTAAAGATTTTCGTCGGAAAATACATTGTGTTTAAAATTACACTATTAATAATTTTTTTCTCTTTCCTAGGAAATTGATTTCATTCAAATTCATTTTCAAGAAATTCCAGTCATTTTCAAATTGAAATGCTTCAGCAGTAACTATATGATTATCTGATTTGTATCTTTCCATTTCTTAGTGTTATTGCAATGGATATTTTATAAAGCTCTGTGCCATTTGTGTCTTTAACCAATTATTTAAGCTTTGTTAACCCATTTATTTGTATTACTTATACACATTTATTTTTTGCTGTCTAAATATTAAAAAAAATTATTTTTCTGATTAGAAATTACATAAAGGATTGATTGAAATTGAATAATTAATGCATAAAAACATAATTTTACAAGAGGGGAATCAACTTCGTAAAATAGGTAATTGTGTTCTTTTGTTAAAAGTTATATCAATATCTTTTTTATTTCCTATAATTTTTCAATAAGCAAGTACTCAAAAAATATTCTTTTTTTATAATTGTTTTTTATCACCAACTACTTAAATGTAAAAAATAACTATTAATTAACACTGATATAATGCAATAAATAACATGTGCATTGTAAACTATGTTGTAAATGTTAAGCAAAATAAAAATGTTGTTCATTTTAGGATCATGGGAAAAATACAATTCTCTTGTACTTTCCAAAAATATATTTTTTTCTGTAAAATTAAATTAATCTTTAAGCAACAATTTATCAAAATGTATTTAAGGACTTTGTTAATAAAAATATGAAGGTCAAAATAATCATAATAATTATTACAATAAATTAAGGGTCAAAATGTTTTTGGTCTTGGTGGTTTTCTATTTTTAAAAGGGACAATGCAATGCCACTCAAAAATGTGAACATATATATACAAATTTTCCTAACCATGGTTTACTGAATTTAATTCTTGGGATAAAAGATATTATAAAGACCTTTCCAAAATGCTCTTGGTTATTAGACTCATTTCAATAACTGTGTACCATACAATTAATTAAAAATATTTTATAAATTAAACTTAAAGAACTATATTTTTCAAATGCAAGGAAAACATTTCAATTTTTAAATATATGGAAAAACAAAAAAGATATGTGTACTAATATAAATAGAATATATACTAATATAAATATATAAACTAATAATCAAATTCAGCAAAAATTATTTATACAAAAACATCTTAGAAAAAATATTTGGAACTACATCAAAGGAACAGTGGACTACAAAATTCTTTTCACCAATGAAAACAATTGATTTTAATTAACCATAATTAGGAAATCATTAGGGCCTTGTATTATGCATTATTATACCAAATGCATTTATAGAAATTTAGTATAATTTATTGTAGTTTTTTTTAAATTGGTTCTTTTTCATTCAGTTGAATTCATTTTCAGATTTAATCTAATCATGTAATATAATTTATTATTTACTTTTTGTTACATTTAACTTTCAAAATAAAAAATAATAGTGAAGGAATTTTTCATTGTGGATTTGTGTCTGTATGAATAAACTACAATGTGAATTGGGGCATGCAGACTTAAGCATCTTAAAGACTTCAAAATTTTATGTGCATTGCATTAAATAATTAAGAGTGATATAAATTGTTCAATGAAGTTAATTTTTTAATGTTCAAGTTTTAAATTTGATTTTCACTTATACAATTGAATTTTTTTGTCAATTCTATGCATACATGTATAATTGAGTAGGGATGAAAATTTTTCCATATTTTATTAATAAATTTGAAAATATTACAAATTTTTATTACAATCAGATATAAGCTACTTATTTAATCTTGACATCTTTCTAGTCAATTAAGTAAAAAAAGCATACGAAGTGTTTTCACAAGCCGTTCTTTAAGTTAGCTCTGGCTATGCATTGGATGCATTAAAAATTTCAATCAAATTTGTGACTAGAAAAACTTTTTCCCTTGTGTTGTACAAGAAATGAACAGAAAACATCAATTTTTGAAATTTAAAGTTACAGATAAAGTTTGCAACTTATAGTATTCATTTTGAAAAAATATATATATACATATATAACTTAATTCTTTGTTTTGATCAAAATACCTAATAGAGTTATCTTGTAGTGTTCTTTAAAATATAGGATTATTATTTTTTAACCTGATGTAAAAATTTCTTCTTAAAATAATTGAATATTTTACTGTATTACTAGAGGGAGATCTTTCTCTTGAGCATCCTTAAGGCTATCCTCTTATATGTGGAGAGTTATCTCCCCTAACAGCTATATAAGCACGTTCGAGATGTTCCATGCTTAGAATATGTTATTAACTTAAGGTAATGCAAAGCAGTTTGAATGCCCTAAAGTGTTGCAGATATGGGACTAAGTGCAGTAATGCATTTCTTTAGTGAATCCAAAACATAATTGAGTTCAACCCTAGAGAATAGAGAACGTGTTTGTCTACCTATATGCGCAGTGCATTCCTTATGAAAGTAATTTTCCAGTAATCGAGTTTTCTATAGTATAGCATTATCGTCCAGTCGAGGAAATAGTCTCCAACTGCAACTCTGTAGATAAATGAGCAATAACAGTGCCTATTGGGTTGAGATGGAAAAGCTTGAAAATTTTAGGGGGAATTTTACCACTAGGAAAAATTTGAAATTTATGAAAATATAGGTATATTTAAAATTTTAAGATGTTTCTTTTGAATTATCTCTTATTATTAATCTCTCTTATATCTCTTTTTGTAAAGGTTTCCACATTCCTACCGCTCTTAATCTGTTATATTTTTTACTATGTCAATAGAAGATATTCAACACAGCATAGATTTTATGTATATAACTTAAGAAGGAGGTTTTCTTAAAATGAAAACTCATATAAAATCTTATAAGTAATACCAATAAGCAGACATCTTTTGACATAACATCAGTAAATTTTATCTTTCACATATGCAGTTATTTGTTCAACTGTTGATGATGGCGATAACAGTTACATGCTTTTAACTATTGATCTGTATATATTTATTTCTAAAAGTTAGTGTGTGCCATACACGACCTCAATTTACATCCAAATTTCATACAATTGGCAGGGATACTTCTGATGCAAAGTCACTAGATCAACCTGCAAAAATTTCGAAAAACGGATCAATATTGGTTAAGAAGTTAAATTATGTTTTACACCAATTTGGCGAATTTTTGTAGTCGTCAAAATTTTCAAAGTAGATATTAATTTAACTCTGTTGTACTGTTTATAGACATGTCGATGTAAAATAAATTAATTAAACATACTAGCCAATGAATTGCAATCACCTAAGATTTTGTTTAAAAATTAGAAAAAATATGCGCCATTTTGAGTATGAAAATATACCTGTTTAATCCTAGACTCCTGCAGCTCCGAAGAAGTCACCAATGTTGCACCAGTAAATCGGCAATTCCTTTAGGGATTCAGATTTTCTGGTTTTTTAAAAGATAGTGAAAGATTTTAATTCTATTTAAAAAAAAAAAAAAAATGTTGTCATTTGCAGAAAGAAATTTACTGACCAGTTATTTTTAATGATTATTTCACGCAAGATATATGATGATTTGCTAACCTTTGATAAAGTACTATCTTATTTTTCAAGCCCTTCTTCTGATAGGAATTCTCAAGTATGTGGATGACCGAAATTCGGTGGCCATAAGGATCAATTTAAGATAGGGGGAGATATAGCATGGGAGAGCAAAAAAGTCTAACGGGGAGGAGGAATAAAGTTCGTTAAATTTAATTCTAGTTTTTATTAAATTTGTAATGCCACACAAGTAACGAAAATTATTCAATCTGACCAGAATTGACTCTGAACGTAAAGCAGTATGTAGACTATAGAAAATGTAGAGTTATCGGAATGAATCTGATAGGTCGAGAATGGCCGATGTTAAGAGATAAAGAAAGTTAAGATGCTGCCTTGAACAGACGTGAATTTAAATTAAAGAGTTAATAAATACTATTTTCGGAAGCCATCGGACGCGGGGTTATATGTACTAGTTAAATAAAAATGGAAACATTTCTTATAATAACCTGTAAACTTGGGCAAATATTAACTTAACTGTTAATTTAGCTGCATTGACGAGAAGTAACGGTCACATTCAGTTGACGAAACAAAAAATTAACGTTTGCTATTAGAAGTGGTACAGAATTTCACTCTTTGTTAGAGAAAGATTTATTCAGCAATCATTTGACAGCTTCACAGCCTTGGTGGCAATGGATCCAACTCTTCAAATAGCCAAGGTTTGATATTAGCAGTTGATTTTAACGACTGTTAAAAATTCAACTCTTTCAACAGAATAGCGTTTCACCCAGAATTGGCGTTAAATTTAACTTCTGTTAATTCAACTCGTGCACTGCACATAAGTTTAGCATATTTAAACATTTCTATCGCTTGATTTTTACTATTTATTTATTAAGCTTTTTTTAATTTCTTTTGCACGATTAAAGTATAGATACGTATTATAGCTAACGTTTCACAAATAATATTTCTCTTATAATATCACTTAAAAGATATGATAGGTTATGGTAAATAAGTAATTAGTTTTAAAATTTAGTAGCTAAAAATATCAACTTTTCAAAAATTAAGGTAATATTGGAAAGTGGGCAAAATAATTGTAATTCTGCAAACACTGTAAAAATTAGACTTAATATATAATATTTTATAACTACTTATTCTAATTCTGATTTTATGTGTACATCTTCTTCAGTGCTTGAAAAAAAGTTTTATTGATGCCCTGAGTTCTTCATGCAGATTTAAATTTGTGCAAATAGCTACTAATTTCTCAAATAATTGCTGCAATTAGTCTTTTATTTAAAGTTAACCATTTCTTTCTCAGGCTGCAGAAGAATTTTAGTAAGCGAGAAGCTAGTAGATTTTAGGTTACGTTATGCATTACTGTTATTCGTGTTCCGTTACATAATCTTGTTGAATCTAAATTTCTTAATAAAATAATTGGTGAACCTATTTTTAATGTCAAACAATGTAAATATATCCTTGGCACTTGCATCGAATTCAAAAATTCAGTGGAACAATTAACATATTCATTTACATCAATCATTAAATCGATTTATTTATATATTCTTTAATCTCTAGGAATCTTTTTTTTTTTTTTTGAATTTTTAAATTAATGTCATCAACTGCTTCATTTCTTACTGCTAAAATGGCTCTGTTAAATAATCAATGTGAATTTGTGTAACTTTTAACAATTTGTAAGAGTTTTACGACAAAATATCTCATTTCTTTTATGATGGGAAATTTAACTCTCAGATTTGTTCTTAATTATGCTTTCTTCACTGAAACATTTTTATATTTCATACATTTTCTACAAAGAACATTTTTTTTTATATTAATTTTGCTAGATTTTAACTGAGATGTCATTTTATTTAAAAAAAAAAAGGGGGGAATATTTAATTTTTAAGCTGAACCTTTTTTTCTCCATATACAGTGCTTTAACATATTTGCACTATGTACTATATCCCTTACACACAAACATATACACTTTTCCATCACAGAGACGGGATAAAAGAGAATAACAGGTTGCAAAAGGAATCAAATTATGCTAATTTAGAAAATAAAATATGCACAGGCAGGTTATATACAAAATAGATATTTGTAGAGATGCCACAACAGAAATAACAATAAAATATACTGTACTTGTACTTATTATTGTAAATTTGTAAAATGTTTTTAAAATGATGTAGAGGGAAAAATAAAGATAAACTACAAATGCCAATAAAACTGAAGTATTTTAATTTAAGATTAAAAATCAAGTAAACATTTATACAAATTTAAACCTAATTTTGAACATGAACTTACTATTCATTAGTTTATTAAATTATTAGAAATTCTCTCAGGTGACCTGCAAGTTTAAAACTGAGATTTGTATTAAATTGACTGGATAGGTTAGGCCTTATATGGTGAGATCATACTCCACAAGATGTTGACAGTCGCTTCTCATTAGAAATATTCATTTGCTCATTAAAATTTAAATTTTTAATTTAATTTTTATTTCGCAATTCTAATTAATTTCATTTTCTTCACTTAGAAGTCATCAATATTTAAATTCATTATATTTTTCTAAAACCTGGGTAATGGTTGGTTATATTTGAGGGTTTAAATTTGTATTTACAATTTGATACATGATTAGAATATTCATATATATCCATACATATTCGTTCACACATTATTTGCAATTCCTATTTCATGCGAAATATGAAGGTATCTATTTATAGAAGGACAATTTAACTAGGATCGTCTGTACTTCATTCATTGCATTGAATGAAGTAAATGAAATAGATCATTGGTCAAGTTGTGATAACAAAATTGAGTACGTAATTATAATACCAGCTGTTCTATGGGTGAAATGACCGTTTAACTTGAAGAGGTTCCATCCAGTAATAATGATTTTAGATGGAAATTCAGCAACTGCGCTCAGAAGTAGACACTTCTGTTCTGGATCGGCAGAATCTGAAACAGCAACAATAGCATGCACACGGTCTTTGATTTTCACACCCGTTTCGTGAACTGCAGTGGCTCGAAAACTTGTTATGTAAAAAGCCCCTAACACTAATACTATGGAGATATAATGTGGAATCATCAGACTCATGTCGGGGGTGTTTTTAGGATTCACTCTGATCAAAAGCGTCGACACGTTAAAAATGGAACAAAACATGTATCCGTAGACAAAAAACAGAAGTAGAGAAAAAGAATCTTCCACTTGTTGAACGCAGGTCTGAATCTTTTTAGAATTCTTCAGGTAGAAATTAAAGATCATTTGGAAGTCATTTTTTTCTTCAATATTCGTGTCAAAAGATTCCAAAATTCGTCTTAAAATACCGAATATGTAGCAACAAAGTACAATGGTGAATCCAGGAAAGGTATACTTCTGGTTGAGGACAATGAGATCTAAACAGGTGAGTGCTGCACAGTTAACCCATTTTTCATCTGAACTCCAACCAAAAAGCTCTCCTTTTACATAAGTATTTAAAAGATTCTTGTCGGAGCAAATTTCAACAGTTTGAACAAAAAACGCAGAAGGTATGACGAAACAAGTGAAAAAAAGCCACCAAAAGTTTAAATCTTCGACTGTCATCCAGCTTATATTCAAGCTCGGCGTGTATTTTCTGTAGATGTTCTAGGGTAGATATAATGATTTGGCGCTTGCATATTAAAATTAGGCGAATGCCTATGATGCAGAAGTCAGTAACTAGCGCAGAAAGCAATAATCCAACAGGAAAAATGTAAAATAAAGAGAGGACATTTATTACATCTCCGATGATATAGAAAGCCAAAATAATGGTCGTGAGATGTTCGAAAGTTTTTTGTAACACATTGAATTTCGGTGCATTATTCGAAGTACAAAGAACAAACGAAACTGCAATGAAGGCCTTCCTTATAAAACTGATATTAGTATAATTACTTTTTCTTTCTAGAAACTGATTTAGTGGAAAGTGTGTTTTCCAATTTGGATAATTTTCTGAAATCTCAGGGGATATTCGCTTCGGTACTTTATAGAGAGTATTCATAACGAAAACTATTTGCTAGTACCAATTGCACAATTTTTTTTCATCTCTTCTGAAAACATTGGTAATTATTTCTTTTGTGAGAAGAAAATGATGATTTATTTTATTCATAATGACCTTCACAAATACCTAACAAAGTGTGTCAAAGCACCATAATGGCGAACAGTTCTTCTGACGTTGCGACAATAACATCGTTTTTGTTGGTGTCAGATAAGTTGTTTGCTTCTTTTATTTGTAATAAAAGGTTTGTCATTCACATCACCATCTTATCTCGAGACAATAATGTAATAAATATATGTAATAAGTTATTTTATCACGCAGAAGAATAACGACTATTTATCAGAAAAATGCATTATTTTATTAAATATAAATTGCTAATTGCAAACTAAAATTAATTACTAATGTAATTTGATTAATAAAATTTTTTTATAAATCAATTTTAAAAACTTAAAATTGAACAACTAATGTAATTTGATTAATTGGTTTTTTAATTAATTAATTTGAATTCAATTTCAAAAGCTTTCATTAATAAGATCTCTCATTCGCCAAAAATTATAACTGATTCGAAAAGAAAATTTAAAAATTAATTTTGGAACACAATAGGACATTCTACTGACTGTAGTAATCATTTTCTAATTGGATGAAAAAGTATATTAAACAACCAGTTACATCTTATTTTCTTTTTTTCGCAATTAATTTGAATGCAGAAATCATGTTAATGATTAAGATTATTTGGTTTATTGATTAAATAACAAATATTTGACCTTCCTTTTTAAATGTCGAGAAGTTTTTTGTAATACATTAAATGTACATTTCACTTTGCTTTAAAAAACAATGCTTTAATTACATTTTTGTTTCCTCTTAAGTAAAGAAATGTTTCCGAGAATTAAAACAGGCCATTCAAAATCTTGATGACGTATTCAACCGTTTTTTGATCTGATACTTAAATCATAAACGATTAGAAATGCAGAGCATATGCATATTATATCTATTCGTTATTTTGATAACTGAAAAGAAAAAGCAATCCAGAATAGATAAGATGATCAGTTAGACTGACAACCTTTTAAAAAAGATGAAAACATTAAGTAAATACATATATTTCGGATATATAAGAAGTTCTGTAAATTGTTCTATTCTTTCTGATGTACTTTTTATGTGATTTAATTTTTACTCGGTAGAAATTGGTATAAGAACTTTTTGCTGTTAACTTTATCAATATAAATTAATTTTTGATTTTATATATTATTGTATGGGACCTGAATGACCGAGAGGATAACGCTCTGGAGCTCGGCATCACAGGTTTCGGGTTCGAGTCTCGGCGGTGCCAAGGATGTTTGTAGTGGTTCGGGATCTATTTTAAACCGTAGGTCCCGGTCTAACAGGATCGTAAAGTGTTGCAGAGGTATTGTTGCTCCACGTCTGTAGCTTATCTTAAAGCTATACGCACCTTCTGGGTAGAGCTAAGTGAGTAACATCGGAGCAGCGCTTGCCTTAAAGCATCAAAGACAATTGTCTAAGTGTTTGCCGGTTGCAGTAGAACAATATACATATATTGTTGTATAACAGTGGGCATTTTTTTTTTACGATGGTGGCTTTTATATTGAAATATATTCGCACCTTTTAAAAAGGCTTTTTAATATTCATTACTTTAAAATTTTAACCATTTGAAATTCTTATGTTTTAATTACTACATGGATTAGCATTCTTATCTTTCAACGATAAAACTACTAATATTTGCAAATTCAGGGGTTTATAATAGCTACAGCGAATGAATTAAACATTTTTTGAAACTTTTCATTTTAAATTTGTGATAATTTTACGATATTTTTATATTAATAATACTTTTGATTATTTTAATCTAAATTTCCAGTAACTGATGAATTACACGCTCCCATATTTATGAAAACTATAATAATATAAAGAAATTAAAAGAAAATTATGAAATTAAAATTCTCAAACTTATAGTGATATACACTGAAGTGACAAAAGTATTGGGATAGCAATATGCAAATTTTCAGATGGCAGTAGCATCGCGTAGAACAGGTATAAATGCGCAGTTCTTTCGCAGAGCTTTCATTTCTGTTCAAGTTATTCATGTGAAGAGGTTTTGACGTGATGATGACCGCACGACCGGAATTAACAGACTTTGAACGCGGAATGTTAGTTGGAGCTAGACGCATGGGTCATGCCATTTCAGAAATCGTTAGGGAATTCAACATTCCCAGATCCACTGTGTCAAGAGTGTGCCGAGAGTATGAAATTTCAGGCATAACATCCCACCATGGACAGCGCAGTGGTCGACCGTCTGCACTTAACGATCGAGACCGGCGACGTCTGCAAAGAGTCGTAAATTCTAACAGACAAGCAACACTGCGTCAAATAACCGCAGAAATCAATGTGGGACGTACAAGGGACTTGTCTGTTAGAACTGTGCGGAGAAATTTGGCTTTCTTGGGCTATTCCAGCAGAAGACCGACTCGAGTGCCTTTACTGACAGAACGACATCGCTTGCAGCGACTCTCGTGGGCACGTGAGCATATCGGTTGGTCCCTAGATGAATGGAAAACCGTAGCCTGGTCCGATGAGTCACGATTTCAGTTGGTAAGAGCTGATGGTAGGGTTCGAGTGTGGCGCAGACCCCACGAAGTCATGGACCCAAACTGTCAGCAAGGCACTGTTCAAGCTGGTGGTGGCTCCGTAATGGTGTGGGCTGTTTTTTCATGGAATGAACTTGGTCCTCTGGTGCGACTGGACCGAACATTGACTGGAAATGCTTATGTTCAGCTACTTGGAGATCACTTGCAGCCATTCATGGACTTCATGTACCCAAACAACGATGGGATTTTTTATGGATGACAATGCGCCATGTCACCGGGCCACAACTGTTCGCGATTGGTTTGAAGAACATTCTGACAATTCCAACGAATGATCTGGCCACCTAGATCGCCCGACATGAATCCCATCGAGCATTTATGGGACATCATCGAGAGGTCTGTTCGTGCCCAAAAATCCTGCACCATCAACGCTTTCACAATTATGGACGTCTATCGAGACAGCATGGCTCAATATTCCTGCAGAAGACTTCCAACGACTTGTTGAGTCCATGCCACGTCGAGTTGCTGCACTTCGCTGGGCGGAAGGAGGGTCGACACGATATTAAGAGGTATCCCAAGACTTTTGTCACTTCAGTGTATATATATATATATATACATATATATATGTGTGTATATATATGTATATTATTGCAGACATAACATTGCCAACACCAAAAATACTTTGTAAAATGCTATATAGGCTAGAAAAGCTCCAAATGGCATGACATCCACTGAAATAGACTGTAGATGTATTTTTGATGCATTGTATTATTTGTTAGATTCTAGAATACAAATCGATATTGCATATATATACCGATATACAAGATATATGCATTGTATGCAATACGATATTGTAGCCATAGAACAGTAATAGGCCAATTGACAAATAACCTTATTACATAATTTTTAACCAGTAACATGCTTAGCGAACAATCAGGGCATAAATACGACATATTTGGTATTCTAAAAAAATTGAATACTTTGGGCAACATGTATTCAGAATATAGTGAAACGAATGTTCTGCAGAAGGATATGTCTTCAGCATGTACAACTTCTTACATGTTGTGGTTGTTGGTGGAGGTAATGATGGTCATAATTCCTGCAGAATAACGACGCTCACCCCAAGATCATCAAAAATGCATTCGACTACCACTGTAGTTCAAAAGAACTTTCCTACCTAAGTTCATCAAAAAATCAACTTAACCTTTCTTTAGTCATACATTACTTGTAGTCTAAACCATCGATAGTTTTGATTTAAAAAATAATTTCTGTTATAGAATGCATACAAACAGTTCGTAGTGGATGCCATTGAAGTAAACTATCCTGCATCTCCATCAGCGTTTTATTACTGAAAATTTATATTCTTTAAAATAATTTTATTAAAATATTAAGATAACAACCAATTGTTTAAATTTGGTAATTATCGCAAATTATTTCAAGGTTGTTTCAAGAGCATAATAATGTAAATTATGCAAATTAATTTTAACTTTAAATTTTTAGTACTTCAAATTTACAAAATAGTGTACATTACAACGAAAATGTAAGGGATAAATTTGTCATCATTTTATTGCAATTTTCCAGATTTAGATGTTTTATCATGTAATGTGTTCATTTATTGTTATCATTCAAAAATTGGATTGATTCTAAAATGCTTTTAAAAATTTGAATTCATTTGTACAGAAACGAAATACTTCAAATTAAGTATGTAAAGTTCAACAACCATTTATCATTGGACAAAAAATTTTTTATATATAGTGAAAAAATTTATGTTTGAAGTTCAATCTTTCCAAAAATTAAACTAAAACATTTGCTACAGTATCATTCATTAACATAACAAACGTAATTCATTGGTGAACTATTTCTTAATTATATGTAAAAGTAGATACAATACCTAATTGATTAAAATAGTTATCTTTTTTGCTTAATCGAATTAATGTATTAGTTGGTCTAAGTGCCCAATTTTTGTAGTTATGTATATAATGTTTCCTCGCAACAATTGTATTTGAATTTTCTTGTTGCTAGCTTAAATCAATAGAAAAATCTTACCCAAATCCATAATAATTCAATAAGTTCTTTACGCTTTATATAATAGTTAGGAAAATTATTCCATTAATTCATCAATACTGATATACGTTTTGTAATGATAAATGACTCTTACTGTACTGTTTAATGAAAGCTTACGTAAAAGGTGATACGTAAAAAATACTTATTCCCTAATGGCATTAAAACATTACTTTAATATCTGTTACTCAATTATTGACTTTTGAAACTCTATTGCAACAACAATGTCTTCTGTGCATGGAATTTTCTATCCACTCTTTTGAAATAATGAATCAAATAATTTCCATCATTGGTTATAAATATACACAAAATTGTTTTATAGGTTTTCTTCATTATTACATCATTTATACATCAGAAATATTTTCTTGTAATTCAATTTCTGGGTAATTTTATTTATTTATTTATTTATATCTTAGTTCAAGACTACCTTATATAGTGTAAATTTAATATCAATTCATTGTATTAAAGTATAGGTTAATGCGAATTATATTGTTTTTAAAGAGCGGTTTCGTTTATAAATATCACATTTTTATTTCTATTTCTAAACTTACGTACTGCAAACATTAAAGATGTTACAAGTAACATCAAATCTACAATATTTCAAATAATATCCAATATAGCAACATTTTGTTGGAAAAAAAGTGTGCTTAAAATGGTGGATGACTTTCTTTTGAACATAGTTCTAACTGATTTGAAAATTTTTACTTGCAAAAGTAATTGCTGGAGCAGTTTCTGAAAGTTTTATAAGTTAGAAAATTGTTGGAGCATTTTTCTTCATGGGCCGATATCGGTTGAATCAAAAAGTAAATTCTATTTTTTAAATATTATTAAGTTTTCATAAGTTACATATTTATAAGTTATTAAATTCATGGAGATAACTTATAAAAGATTAATGTTATGTCTTAATATTGGTATGATGCATTTATTTAATCTAACAATATTCAAGATTTCTGGATAATATTATCCTTATCAACAATATCGATATTTTTTTTTGTTAATCGATAGTTAACTTACATGCAACAAGTTTTCAAATATAAGATAACATCCCATTTTCTTAAAAAAAAAAATTTGAATTAATGCATTTGATTTTTTTTTTTTTTTTTCTGAAGTGACAACTGGGTGAATATTATAATTCACATATTATGTGATAGATGTCTGAATAGCGTGTATGTGGAAGTTATTTCAAAAATTTTAATTTATCCTTTTATAGAATAATTTTTAGGTTATCCTTTTTATTGAATAATATTTTAGGTTATCCTTTTTATTTTTTATTAAAGAATAATTAATAATTTTTGAGAATAATTATGAAAAAATATAACCTTATTCTTATCACTCTCCTAAATTATAAAAAATTAATTATTTACTTATTTACGTAGCGTTCGTTAAACATCTTGTAAGAATGTGGTTGAAATCTAGAATATTGTATCCCTGAGTAAGTACTATCTTGCAACCAGGAATATTTCGCCAATGTTCTGCCAATTTTATTAGGGTTACAATGCTGCAATTAAAGGAATTCGCAACTTCTTTTTCCGAACAATATAATGTCTATTTTATTATTACTTTGATTGATATTTGCAGAATTTTTATTTATTGTAAATAAGAACAGAAATATACATTCCTTTAAATAATTATTCCGACAAATTATTGATTATTCCGAGATTTTTCTTATAACGTATGTCGGCCACTGATACAGAATATAAGTAACTTTTATGATGTTGCCACTCATGAAAATACAGAACAAACAAATAAAAACAATTTTTTTACTTTATTAATAAATTATATTTGACTATCAAATAATTATTTTTTAATGCTGTTGATATAGTTATAGTTTTGTGGGAATGGTTATATGAAATAGGGAGGGGGAATGTTACTTTTAGAACGTTAGTTCACAGCGAAACGCCGTTCGAACGCATTCAATTTTTCTGTGGTTTTGTGATTTTTCTTTTTAAAGCTGTTGATATAGTTAAGGTTTTGTGGCAACCGTTATTTGAATTCTCGCTGAAAAATGTAACTTTTTAATTTTAGAACGATAATTCACGGAAGAAAAAAGCCATTGGAGCTTAAATTTTTTCTGTGGTTTTGAGATGCTGTTCTTATTTTCTTCATCCATTTGATATGACTATGTAAGAACAAGATTTAGTGAGGCAATAAAAATACCATTTTTGCTTGCAACAAAGGATATATTTTGAATAAAATGTAAGTTTTTTTTTTTTTTTTTTTTTCTTAGCATTGTTTCATAATTTGAATTCAGCATCGTAAATAACATATATCACTTTTAAAAAATTTTAAATTTTTTTTGACATAATGGAAAATAAAATTTGGCCTATAAGCGAATAATTTTGGCATAATGTTAGAATAATAGTGATTATTATCGTTTTTAAAATGATACATTTTTGTGAATTAGCAAAACAAAATTCCACGTAATAATTTAGCATTAAAACGATAAAATTTTTGTATAAAAGAAATTTAGGAATAAAATTTTGTCAAAATAGTGATATATTTTGGCGTTAAAGCGCTAACATTTGGCTTTAAAGCAAATTATTAAAATAGTGGTAAAATTTTGGTGATAAGAAGATTTGGCGTAAAGGCAAAATGCTTTTGGCATAACAGTGCTAAAATTTGTTGGTACTTACGTATTAACGCCACCGCAGCTACAGATTTGGCGATTTTTAAGTGGCGCCAATCTACACTAAAATTTTGTAACAAATCATTAAATATATAAAACACTTTATTTAAAATCAAAATACTTTCAAAATTCAAAACACTTTATTTAAAAACAAAGTAGTCAATCAGTTTCGGTGGAAAATAGGCCAATGAAGAGTTTAATATAGATTCAAGACAGTCTCTATTCTGGCACATTGGCAGCTCTTTTATTGGCGCATTAGCGCAATTTCTGCTGCAGTGGCGTTAATACGTAAGTACCAATTTGTTATTAAAGCGATAACATTTGGCGAAAAAGCATTTTAGAGATAAAATTTCTCTTAGTGGTAAAATTTGGCGATAAAGCAATAAATTTTGCGTAAAAGAATTCCTGGAATAAAATTTTTGCAGGATAGTGATAAAATTTAGCGTAAAAGCAATTTAAGGAATAAAATTTAGCTGTTTGGTTACTAATGACGGCGTAATAGCAATTTTTGGTAATGGATTTTGGCGAAATAGCGTTTTACAACAGCAACGAACCCCGGCAGCTATTTTGATTGTTTACTAGGCGATTTAACATGCTAGTGATGGATTTTGCTGTAATATCGTTTTTACCCCGAAAACTAACTGCTGCATTCTTTATTATGGTGACTTGGCATTTTGGCGATGCATTTGGCACAAAAGGTACAGGATTCTAGATTTTTGCCAAAAAAAAAAAAAAAAAAAAAAAAAAATCTAATAGTAACATTCATGTAGTACAATTCTTCCTACAAAAAAATAGCATAATAAAATAAGAATAAATTATTATTTTTAAGTAATTTATTTAAAACATATTATTTCAAAGAGCCTGTTAGTGTAAGAAATATTATTATTTAATAATAATTGCTTTCTTAATGCTGATATTCCAACTACAAAAGTTTGTTGTTCTTTCCTAGTATTTACTATTTACTTTCCTATTGTCACATATTTGTAACAATAAAATTTTCTAGAATGCATTATCTATAAAATAATCTGTGAAAATAAATTATATTTAATATGACTAAGAGATAAAATGCAAGTAAATTTCAAGCAAATTCACTAACATGTCTCCGACATACTTCGTACAGCTTTTACATAACACATAGTTAATTCTGTTTTTCACCAGTTTTAAAGTTAGGATAAGCTAGGAAAAAACATCTCACTTTTTGTACTACGTAGTGAGCGACTGATTAAAAGATATATTTTGCTAAATTACAGTATTTTACTAAATTGGATTGATACTCCCTTTAAGATATTAAAAACATAAGCTCCTTGTTTTTAAGATGTATCAAAAATTACTTTTTTTAAATTAATCCTAAATAAATAATGAAAGGAATTCAATTCAAAAATATTATTTTCAAATAGCTAAAATAAATGAAGTACTATATCTTTTCTCAGAACATTTCTGGTATATATCCTACTCGATTTCATATTATAGTAAAAGCCATTTATCGAAATTTAAACGAACTGCGAACAAAAGTTTTTATTTAGCAGACCATAAGTTGTGTATTCATCTTTTAGTACAAATAAAGTTCTTTATGTGCATATATATTTTTTCAATTTTGAATAGTGACAGATAATATACAGAGGAATTTTTTTTACTCTTTTAAAAAGATTATGCAACTGCAATTTTGAATACTACATCAAATTTTAAAATCAATATAAAGTTATAACAAATATTAAGTTAATAAAATCAATATTAAGTTATAATAAATAAAATTGAAATTCATGCAGTATTTCAAAATAGTAAAATACTTCTAAGTTACAATGCTGAGTATGAATTTGTTAGATATATTTTATAGCTGGATGGAAATGTAATAATGTAATGTAATAATAATTCTCAAACTAAAGTTAGTTCTTAATATATGTTTTAAATGTTAAACGGAGTGTATTGATAACTACTTAGAATCACTAATTCCAAATCTTTCCGTAATTGATCAGTATTATATCAGATTTTTAAAATCTTCCATTCTTGTAATTGGATAGAATTTGGTTTAACTAACTTGTGTGATAAGAAGAGTGATTAATTAATGAAATGATGGAAAGGGGGTGCTTTTATATTTGAAATAATGTGACATAGCTTTAAAAATTCAAAGTGATAAAAAATGATTTATAACGGAAAAACATAATTATTCAAAAATAACAGACACCATAATATATCGAAGGGCCAAAAAATTAATATTTTTCATTTCAGGATATTAAAATTACATAAATTTTTGATACTTTGAGTGTTTATGTTATCCTTACTAAATTTGAATAACAGATATCTATTTCCCCGCTTTCATTTAATTGTGACCTATTTTGCAAAATTAATAACGTAGCTCAATTTTATAATTTTTATTGATATACTTGCCTTTTATAAATTATTTTGAGAATTGTGGTATTTTTACAAAATGAATAAAATAATAAAAGTTACAACAAAGTTTAAATTTTATATTTCTATATTAACGAATTGTTTAAAGGCATTGAAATCATCTGAACAAATAGCTTCATAGTCAAATTTTTACCCATTTGTATATTATATTTCAGTGAAGATATATTGTTAATAAATTAATTATTTTTTTATTTTTAATAATTATTGTAATTTGTTTTATAGTTATTTGTTTAAAATCGTTTAATGCATTACTTATTGTGTTAAATGTCTTTTTTTCTGTAAAAATACTGTACGAAGAGAAATATTAAAACTTTCGCCAAATTACCACCTAACTTGGCGATCATAGCTATTAGAATTTTCTCAAAAATAATTAAAAATTCTCAAATAGTTTAACACAGGTATTATTTTAACAGGAACCAAACAAAAGAATGTAAGTGAGACTTTATCATTGTTCTCTATAAGCAAATGATATGTGAATTTTTTGCTAGTTTTTATTTTCATTCATCATATGAAAGTGTTTTTTAAAGAATGTTTTGCTTTGTTCAAAAGTTCATTTACATGTTTATGATATGTAGAAATGGTGTATATCTAAATTTTCGTGATGTTATACGTTACAAATTTTTTTCTCTATCTTGTGAATTTAATCTCAAGTCAATTTTTGTAAATGAGATTCAAATAAGCTACATTTTTTTGTGCTATGAAATTTTGATCGGCTATATAGTAGTTTTTGTTAATCTCAAAAACGTTAGCACAAATTTCTGCAAATACAAAAAAATAAAAATTTGTGAAAACAAATCATAAAGTTGAATGAATAAAATAAGTGAATATAATAAGAATTAATAAATCTAAAATTCTTAATTGTGAATAAAATAAATTTATGTAATATTTATTATTAAAACTAGCATTGTTTTACAAGAAAATATTTTGAATTTTTTTCGCAGACTGCTAAGTAGTTTATTTTGGGTTTTTCATTTATAATGAGATTTTAATGCATTTCAATTTGTATAATTATTCAATTTATCTGCGCAATATAATTTAAAATAAACTCATGCATTTTTAAATGATAAAAAGCAGCTACTGTAATAAAAAAACTGATTTAAATATCATTAATTTATTGTTCGTACTGCATTAATCTACAAGAATCATAAGTTAATTTGGTACTTACTTATTAACGCCACCTCAGCTACAGATTTGGCGGTTTTTAAGTGGCGCCAATTTACACTTAAAATTTTTATGACAAATCATGAAATATATAAAACACTTTATTTAAAAACAAAAACACTTTCAAAATTCAAAATACTTTATTTAAAAGCAAAGTAGACAACAGATTTCGGTGGAAAATGGGCCGATATAGAGTTTAACATAGATTCAAAACAGTCTCTATTTTGGCGCATTGGCAACTCTTTTTATTGGCGCATTAGCGCAACTTCTGCTGCGGTGGCGTTAATACGTAAGTACCTTTAATTTTGTAAAAATACTATACAGAGAGAACAGAGAACAGACCTTTTTAAAATAGCTAATAAAATTAGTATTCCCAAGATTTTTTTTTTTTTCCTTCTCTATTGCTCTATTGCTCATCCGTGCGATAAGATTTTTATATGTTTTTACTGCTCCAAAGATGTACCCAATTGGTAAATTACAACTGCTTGAGCAATGACTGCAGCTATTGACTTTATTAAGAAACTTCTGTCAAATGGAAATGCTTTGCCAGCCGTCAAAACACAAGCATCTATCTTCAATATGATGTTAAATGATTTTCATTACTCAGTAAACCCCCTCTGATGTGATTGCGCAGACATTTTATGCAGAAGAATGGACTTAATTTGTTTCATTTCCAACGGAATATTGGCTGCATATATTGTTAACACACTTGAAGTGCCGAAAATAAATGCTGAAATAAAATATTGCTTCTAACAACAATTTCGACATCCAGGTTGTTTTTATTGTCATCATTTCCATTACAATAGTTGACACAATACAAAAATTTTTTTCAATATTATGACAAATACCAGATTAGAAAATAAATCTTCAAATTTCTCTACTTCCTCGATAACTTTAAAATAAAGTTCCGTAACTATTAATGAACACGACCCAGTCATTTCTTCTGAAACATCTTCTTGCAGTACTTTATGTTTTCTAGTAGTACACAAAAATCCAGTATACGTAATGGTTATTATAGAAGGAAATATAATTTCCTGAAGATTGCGAATATATCTAGTATTTTAATTTCATTTTCTTGAAATGTAAGCATTATAATCAAGAAGGGTGGGTAAATAAAAGTTAACCACAGACCAGCGTTAATAAAAAATGAAAGATATACACTTTGCGGTATCATTCTATGAGAAATATTTGCCAAATTCAATAAAAACTTTTCGAGAAACGAAAGGCGTTTGTACATCATCAGCCATAATAAGCTGGACAAGAAAGGTATTATTACGTCAAGTATTGTAGAAAAATCTAAACTTCCAGTACTGATAGTGACATACCAACAATAAATAAAGGGTGCAATGTAGAAAAAATTGGGTAAAATAGTCTTCGAATTATCAATAGGAATCTCCTTGGATCTCTTTGACTTCTGTTTTCAAAGATAGATATTCCTGTCCACTTCAAAATGAACCACAATTTTCCAAACTGCTTTTCCAGTTGTGCAAGCCGAATATCTCTATCAGTTTGATTTATATTTTTCATTGCAGATGAGTGAAAAAAATGTTTGTAGGTAAAAGTAGTTTTTGAAATAGTTACCAGTAACGAAATACATTCGAAAATAATAATATTTATGTTATCTAAAACAATTATTTCAGTTTCAAAATAAATCGGAAATACAGTCGAACGTAATTGAATTCAAACTTCTTTATATGATCGGACCTTATTTCAGTTTTAAATAAACTTAAATAACAGATTTCTGAATTTAACAAATGCAATTATTTTTGTATTTATGTAATTGTTTCTATTTTTAAACTACTAATGACAAACAAAATTATTTGCGTTCATGATTCTACGAAAGCTTCAAAAAACGGCAAAGAAAGAATATTTTTTTAACAATGCTTTATACGAGAAAAAATAATTTAGAAGTTTTTTTATACTGAAAACTGATCATTTTAATGTCTTTTAAGTAATACTTCGGATACAGCCGTCCAATATAATGTAATGTTTTCAATATTGACAGCTACGTTGTTAAAATATTCATACGGATATTTTCCATTGTCATTATCGATTTTTAAAACATTTCCATGAAACAACATCACTACCGATAAAAAAAAGGTCTATCAGCCTTATTTTAAGAATCGGAAATCAATATTTTTTAATACTTTTTTTTAAAAATTGCCTAGTAATAACTTTGATGACTATAAAGAAAAAGAAATTTCATGAAATTATCATAATTTTTATTGCAGAGTTTTGATATACGTTATTTTTTTTTTTAGTTTGTAAACTCATATACTGCAAATTTTTTATTATTATTATTATGTTACTATTCGTTTTTTTTTCTTTTCATAATAAAATAAAAGTACAAAAATACCACTGACAAAAAAATTATAAATGATATTAATTGACGAAAATATTACTGCAAATAGAAAATAAATTTTTAAGCAATATTGAATTAAATGTAAATTTATTATTAAAGGAAAATAAGCTTAATGCATATAAATTATTGAGTATTTAAATGAATATATAGTAAAATATTAAATTCGAAATTCATTTTACTATTATATGTTTTTATAATGCGGTTTCTTGTAAAATTAGTTAATTAAACATTTTTTTATCAAATAAAATACCAAATATATAATAATTTTTAAAACTGTTGTATAATAGACAAAATTTAAAAGGTCTATTAAACCTCGAAAAGACAAATATTTAATGTTTTTATCATAAAAGTATTGAAAGTTGTCAATTTAAGGCGTAAGCATTTTATAAACAAAATGTTAATTTGTATTATTTATTTAAAAAAATCGTCATTTATTTAAAGATTTATCATGTAGCTAATTCATACATTCTACCGATAGTTTAAGCTATAAAGTAAAATTCTCAATTCGCTTTCATATTAATATTTTTTCTTTATAAAAATCTTAAATTGTCGTTTTAAAAAATGTTTATAAGTAAAAATCAAGTTTTTAAATATTGAAGTTGTTTTAATAGATAATTCTTGAGCTGTTTTATAATAATAGTTTTATATAATAAGAAATTATTATTATAATAATAAGAAATTATTATTATAAAAACAACTCAAGAATATTTCTAATAATTAAATGTTTTTATTGCGTGTAAAGTAATTTTAATTCTTGAAAATAAAAGCATTTTCGACAAAGTGCAAATTATGTTATCATTCAAAAATAGAACTGATACAAAAACTAATTTTTACAAATTTGTATTTTTAAGTTAAATTTCTAGAGAAACTAAACTTCTCTGAATAATTAAAATAGTTTAAAAAATGTTTTGACTTAGAATTTTAAATATTTATTTTTTATTATTATATCTAAAACATCAGCTACATAACTCATAGTCATGATACTACCTAATTACAACTTGGTCATGATATTACATTTTCTTGTTGCAAGCTTCCATAGAAAAAAACCCATAATGAGTTTTTTATAGGTTATTGTCAAATCGATTCTTTGTCATTTATGGGTCCTGAAATTTATTACTGTCTTTTGTATTAACTCATCAATATCGAGTTACATCTTGCGTTAACAAAGTCATGTTTTGTTTGATGCAAATTTACGTAAAAACAGATACTTCATTCACTAACATGAATTAGGGATACTTTTTGCTTGTAAGAATACATCATCAATTTTTATTCTTTGAAAGAGAATGATTGATAGTTTTTATGTGACATTTATTTCCATATTCTTTTATTCCAGAAATGAGTGGTTTAAATATATAATAGTATTGTTATTGATAAAGAATCTTGCTAGCATAAAATGCTTGAAACATGAATAATTACTAAAAGTATTAATTTTATTTACGAACTACGACCAATTTATGTAGTCGAGCTTGCCTATTTTATTCATACAGCCAGACATATTAAAATATTTTTTCTCTCTCCTCAGATAACTCAAGTTTAAGATTATTACCAAGGATTAAGAAAGCTTTTTTTTTATATCCAGAAGAAATTATAAATTTGAGGTAATTGTTGTAATGTGCAATATTTCTTCTTAAGTATTGCATTTAATTATCCATTTCGTTAAGCATGCCTACAAACTTAATTTGGATTCACAAAAGAACGGATTGTACCTTTTGATAAAATCAATCACAATCCATTTTATTATAAGCAAAAAGAAAGATTTGAATTTCCTGGTTTCGTTATTCTATGGGTGTTTTTATTTTTTTCTTTCCAAAAAAAAACAAACTACTCTCTTACGGAAATTTTCAGCCTACAGTTTCGATATTTTTCTCCTTATCATTTCAACTGTATGCAATTGCGACTGATATTTACAATATGTCCAGGCTGATAGCTAAAATTCCTTTGGCATGCTGATTTCTACCATTGTCATAAACCTCTGCAGTCTATTGCTCCGACTCATTTTGATAAAAACGTGCTGCAATCATCATGACTATATGTGCTATTCAAGATCTTAACCACAAACTCAGATCAAACAATGTGAATCACAAGGTAAAAATTAAAGATGTGGTTTTTCGTTGTCTTAATGCTTATTGGGCCATTGCTTCAAATTGGAAGTCTTATAAAAATTTTTACTATACCTAGGAAAAGAATTTTATATCAAAAGAATACATTTTTTGAATGGTATTCAAACAATACTTTAATATCTTTTACTTCAGTAACAACCTTTGATGTTATGCTGCAACAGCAATTTTATCTCATGCCAGGATTATGCCTTGTACTTTGCATCTACACTTTTGAAATAATGAAGGAAATTATTTCTAACTTTCGTTACAAGTTAATCAGTGCACGCAAAGGAAATTTTATTGATTTTGTTCGTTGTCACCACGCATATACATCTAAAATATTCTCTTGCATCTCAAAATTAGAAAACGACTTTTCGTTTATCCTTACTTTACTTCAAGGCTATTTTATATGGAATATATTTAATACCACTTCATTGCTAATAAAGCAGGGCCTAACAGATATGGAACTATTTTTGTTTTTAAGAGAAACTTTGTTCATTATTATCACTGCATTTTTATTTCTATCTCTAAATCTAAGTGCCGCTGGCATTAATGATGCTGCAGTTAGCATAAAAACACAATATTTCAGATAATATCAAATGTTGCAGCCACAAGATGGAACGAAAGTTCTTTAATGCTTAAAATGGTGGATGACTTTCCTTTGAAAGTGGTTGTAACTGGTTCTAAATTATTCATTTGCAAAAGAGGAATTATTCTGAAAATTGCTGGAGCTGTTTTCACCTATGGAACAATATTGTCTACAATTGAACAATAATGTATATTGTGGGTTTTCAAAAATATTATTTCTTAACTATATTGAGTGTTAATGAACATATGAGGATCGATTTCAAAAGATAATCGCCATACATTAACATTGATTAAGAAGGATTGTTTTAATTTAATCTAACAATATTCAAAAATTGTGGGTGGCATTATTCTTAACAATAACCTTGATACTTTATTTATTATCGATATTTAATTTGCCATGTTGAATAAGTTTTCAATATATGATGAAGAGGAATGACCCTTATTATGAGACATGCGCATGTAAAAAATACATTATCTCCGAAGTTCTTATAAAATTCTCTATCAAAATTTTAATTATTTGTTTGTTAAAGACTCATTAAAGATATTATAAGAATTAAAAAAATATGCTGTAGTGACATGTAGTGATATATCCCGATATATAATACAATAAATTATATTTTTAAGTAGTATATTTGAAACATGATTTGTAACAGAATGCCATTATATGTAATATTATTATTTAAGATATTTGTCTTACTAATATTTGAATTGCAGATATGAAGTCTACTTTTCTTTTCTAATATTTGCTAGACGATTTATTCCTTGTTATCCATTACTTTAAAACAAAAAAGACATTTTAGTATCGTAGAAAAAAATTGACGCAAAAATAAATCATACATAATGTGAGTTATAATGCCATAAATGGAAGGACAAGAATCGTTAGCATTTTTAAAACCTTGCTTTGACAATAGAATACAAAGTATGCAACATAACCGATGAACTTTGCAAAGCATGCACGTAACACTAAGTTAATTATTCTATTTCTACTCATTTTGTAACTCACCAATTTTCACGCTAGCATAAACTGGGTGAAAACAACTCACGTTTTCGGTCTTTTTTTTTTTATTTCTTGCAGATTTATTTTTCTAAATTATAATGTTTTGTACAGTCGATTGATTTTGCCCCTTAAGGAACTAAAACTATCAGAATTATATATATATATAAATGTATTCATTAAAATAAGCTTTAAGTTGAGTTGGTCTCCTTGTTTATAAAGCATCAGTATACTTTAAGTTGAATTCTAAGGAAATAAAATATAATTATGAAACTAGTTTATTTAAAAATAATTGTTCAAATATTTATCAACATAATTCAATATTATTCATTTATCAATATTATTCCTCATAATTCAGTGAAGTTTTTTAATTTTTTTCCAGAACTGTTTTTAGAATGATATATATAATTTGTACACATCTTATTCTGTTTTAGGTTATAATCTAAAAAGCCATTTTTTAAAAGTCTAAATTAAGTGTTAACAATGGTTGTTATTTAATAAATTATATGTTGTATGTTCTTCTTATTTAGTTACTAAAAATGAAATTTTTATAGACTGAATTTATTTATTTTATCATATTAATTTTTATTATTATTCAATATTGAATAATGATAGACTTATAGAGGAATCTTTTCTAATCTTTGAAAAACGTTTGGCGTTGCAATTTTGAATACTATATCAAATTTTAAAATTAATATAAAAAGTAATTCCAAGTAAAATTGAAATACATATTTAGAAATGCAAGATAATGTTAAGTTACATTGAATATTCTGGATGAATAATGTAAATATTTCTCTAACCAAAGTTAGTTCATTAACTAAAACTATCACTATAATGTTAAAAACTATTTAAAGTGACTAAAAACTATTAGTGTGTAAAAACTATTTAATGGGACTAAAAACTATTTAATGGGACTAAAAACTATTAGTGTGTAAAAACTATTTAATGTGACTAAAAACTACTTACTATGCCTAAATAGTATTTTTAACTATAGTATCTTTAAAATAGTAATAATAGATAAAATAGTATCTTTTCCACAAATTTGAATTATTTAGATATGACTGGATAGGCCAATCATATATAAGTAAGTATACAAAATTCTCAGAAAAATATCTATATTTTTTAGAAAAACACATGGAAATATTTTAGAAAAACACATGGAATTTTTTTTTATATATGAAAAATCATATGTGCATCAATAAGTTATAGTAAGCTAAACTCTGCTATGTATCTTTGTAAAATAGCTGAACAATTTTAAACATAATTTTAATGCATTTTTTTAAAATATATTGTAACTGAAAATATCAGATCATAAAGTAGATATATGCTGAAATAAATACAAATATTATTGAAAAAAACTTGCATGAAAATATTGTGAATTATAAATAAAAAATCAGTTCTATGCATATTATAATAAACTATACTATACTGCATATAACTTTGTAAAACAGATGAATGGTTTTAAAGATCATAGTAAATATAATTTAAAAAACCCAGTTTATTGTTTTTAATAAAATCACCACCTATTTTATATTAAATCAAAAGACCTGTACAGATCTCATTAAAAAAATTATCTGAATAGGTTTAGTAAAGCAAATGATTAATTAATTTTTTTATTTTATTTAAAACTTTATTTAAATTATAAAATAAATGTATTAAAATTATTTATGTTTTTTTTTTTTTTGTTGTATTTATATGTACCTGTTAATAAAGTCAAATTATGATAATTTTTCGTTTCAGAAAAATATAGAACTAAATTATTTAAAAAAAAAAAAACAACATAATAAATAATTTTAAAAAAAAAACAATTAAATGCATAAAAAATGTTATTAAAAAGATTAAAAACTTATATTAAACGCATTAAGTTATTTCCTTGTTTCCGCTTACCGAACTCATCGAAGCGAAATCAGCGTAATCTCATTTACGAAAAAATTTATGTAAAATTGATAACTAATTTTTAAATTTGGAAACAGATCCCTAAATGAAATTTTTTAATGTCTTGTGAATATTTCATAATAATTTCAAAAAAAAAATTATATCTTAAGCATTGATGACGCTAGAAAGTAATTGCATAATCATTTTTAGTATGGATTAATTAATTTTTTTGGTAATGATATTTAATCTTTAATGTTTTTCTGAAAACATTCCCAAAATATTTGATGAAAATTATGTGAGTTTTTTTTTTATTATTATTATTTTTTAGAAAAAAAATTTCGGCTGGTGAAAATTTAAAAAAAAATTATTACATGACGTTTATTACACGAAAATTTTATTTATCATTGGAAAAGTCATTTTCTGAATCCATATATCTTCAAAATGTTTATTTAGATCTTCATAAATTAAATAATTCCATATACTAATTTCATGTTGTTGAATCGATTGTATTAAAAATCCCTTGTTTCATAATGGAAAAATTTTGAGTCAGTTGTTAATTAACCATGCTAATTAATTTTGTTAATTTAAACTCCGTTGCACTACAAGATAGTTCATTTCGAGGCATTTCCAATGATACCTTGTAAAGAGTGCAGTAAATCCTTGCTGAAAGTAGGTTTACTTTATTAATACATTGCACAAACTTAGAAATCACGTTCTACTAAATTAACTTTCTTAAGATATAGTTCAAATCAGGAAAGTATGTATAATTTAAACAAACAAATGGGAAAAAGGAAACAGATTTAAATGAAAAGATTTTTATTTCTACTTAATAAGTACATAATACAATTTTTTTTAACACTCTGAAATTTTTGGTGTAAGGAGCATAGTATTTTCCAATATCTTTCATAAGTTGTCTTCTCCTTTCATTATTTGTATCAATCGCCATTCGAAAATCAGAAAGTTTTTTTTCCCCTTGTAAAATCGCAGAACAGGGGCCGTTGGGATTTGGCGACAAAGATTCCTTTCGATAATGACCGCCACGTAACTGGCTGCGATTGTAAGCGAAGTGAATTGCAGATAGTACAAAAAAACCGAGTTCACATTTAATAACTTATTGCTCAGTTGGCGCCACAAAAAAGTCTCTAAATCCCAACGGCCCCTATTTTGAGATTTGGCCCTTTTTTTTAGCAATTTGTAATTTAAAGGTGCTTTTTATTTCCTCCATTTCTACTGTGGCCTTTTCACTTCACACTTTCACTATCAACTGGTGTTACAAGATTATCCAATTCTTCATTAGTTTCTCTCTGTCATCATTCTCGATAAATTCACTGGCTTCTCCTTTCATAATTGAAATTACTTAGGCACCAATTTTTCTTGAAATTTGTGCTATTCCTTTGTCTTCCTTTGCAATCGAAGGAAATTCTTTAAAAGTGTAGATAACTTCTGGAATACGACAACATGGCTGACACTCTGAGCGTACCTCGTATATGACAGGAAATTCAGTGTTTACCTTACTAAATGGAAAAAAATAATGGACAAAATCGCATTTTATAAACCAACGTTGCGCAAGAGTTTATTGTATTTTAATCCAACCATACTGAGAGGAAATACCAGCAATAAATAATGGTGCAATGAAGAAATTTGGATAAAAAAGCTTTTGATTTATAAATCGAAAATACCTTTTGGAATGTTTTGTGACTTTGTCACTTGAAAGTAGATAATGTTGTCCTTCCACAGTTTTTCAAACTGATTTATTAATTGTACAACCAGGATATCTCTATTGATTTGATTTATATTTGTCATTGCAGATATGCGAAAAACACTTGTAGATAAAAAATTACTAAAATAAAAGTTATTAATTAATTTTAAAATTCGAGTACTTCATTGATTTAAAAACTATTACTGCAAAATGAATCTAATTAAAATTATAATTGAATTTCATCGAGTTCTAACTTCAAAGCTTCTTTTATGAATGAAAAATATTTTTAGTTTTAAGTGTTCGAAACAGTTAAATTTAGTTGCTAAACACAGTTTTAAGTATTGATCTAATGTATAAATGCAGCAATAGAAAATTTAATTCCATTTAAGGTCTATTACTTGGACAAAATGACTTGAGATTACGTTTCTATAAAATCTTTATCTAAAAAAGAAAGTTAAAAAATTTGTAAGAATTTACTTCAGAAGTTTCATACAAAAAAAAAAAATACTTTAGAAATTAATCAATATGTTGAAAGTAATTAATCATATGCAATAAATTATAATGTAATACTCATGGATGTTATGTTAAGTTTCTGAAATACTGTTACTGAATCTGAAATACTCATCACTGTTATGTTTCTGAAATATTTATATTGATTTTCTCATTGTTTCTATTAATATTTTAGCACATTTTCCCACAAAAATAAAAATTTTTATTATTAGTAAGAGCAAAAACTGTTTTTAATTTTCTTTTAAATGTAAAAGTCAATAGTTCTTTTTAAGTTTTCTGGTAATAACTATAAAGAAAAAGCAATTTTGCGAGATTATAAAAAATTGTTATATTATAAAAATATGCTTCGTTATTAGACCTTGTTGGGTCTTATATTCAGTAAATCTATACAACTACTCAAATCTTTTTTTTTTTTTTTTTATTGCTGTGCTACCATTCGTGTTCTGCGTAATAATAATTTCGTGACGCAAATAAATTTAAATGTAAAATATCACTGATAAAAAGATTAAATGTTATTGAATAATGAAAATACGGTTGCAAGTAGAAAATAAAAATTTATTTTAAGCACCTTTGAATTTCATACAAATTTATTAAATTAACATTTTAGCATAAGCAAGTGTAAATTCATAATTTAAAGTAATTGATGATAAATATATAGTTCATGAAAATTAAACAGCAAAAATTCATGATACATTAAAAATATATTATGAATAAAACAAATTAATATTGAAAATTTTTAATTTATTTTAGGGTATAAATAATTTTTATATAACAATAATTTTAATATTATAATTTTGTTTTAACTAATTATAATATTTATATTATAATTAATTAAAAACAAACAACAAAGCAAATTTGTTAATTCTGAAAACAGTAAAATCAAATGCTGAAGTTTTTATTTTGTCTTCTGAGTTTTTTAGTTGCAGTTTAAGCAACATCCAACAAAATGTCGAATCTTTCAAGTAACAAACTTATGACTTTTCAAGTGTAAAGAATATGGAATTCAATTAGATATTTGATTTGATATTAAATTATATATTTGACGTTAAAAATATTTAGTGATTCATTTCTTATATTAGCCTATTGTTCCCTTAGATCATTAGTGATGTAAAAATTGGAAATATTTCATTGCTATTGTGTTTTCAAGAGATTTCCAATCTTGTGCAATTGTGAAAATACATTGTTTGCATTTAATCCTTTAATCAAACACATTATAATGGGAAAAATTCGAAATGATATCTATACACAAATACACTAGTTGATAATTAAATCATCTGCTATTATTTTCCAAATAAAGTAGCATTTCTATTTTTAGCAAATTCTATTTTCTAAGTAGAAGAGCTTATTGAAGATTTTAATTGGTTGACCACTATTGCTTGAGCTATAAGAGTGCCTAACGCTTTAAGAACAAAACCCCTATCAAAGATAAATAAATTGCAACCTGTCAAAACGCAAACGTCTCTTTTTCAGTAAAAAAATCTATTTGCTTCCTATTTTCCAAGAAGGAACTTTTTCGTAAATGCTCTAACATTTTATCCAACAGTATCGTTTTGATGCGTTGCATTTTAAGCGGAATATCAGCAGCACATATCGTTATTATTCCTAACGTAACGAAAATAAATACCGTGTATAACGATGTTTCCGCCATCAGCTTTGTCTTCCAGTTTGTTACATTCATCATATCCAGTACCATTATAGATACAGTGCAAAAATTCTTTAATACAAGAATGAACACCATGTTAGAAAACAGATGTTCAAACACTTCTACTCCTCTAACAATTTCAAGATAACTTTTCATAAATTCTGTGACAGTGAATGAATATGAGAAATTCAAATGATCATTCAGCATCCTTTCGTTGGATCTCAATCTTACCAGAAGTGAATAACATATTGAACCATACAGTATTGTTACAAGGGATGGAAAAAGAATAGCTCTTGAGCTACACGTAAAAGTTTCCTTTTTAAAACATTTAAAGGATCTTCTCTAATTTCTTTCGATACACTAATTAATCTCACTGCTATCAAAATCAATATATATATAAACATCACACAAAGAGATATATTTGTTTTTCAAGGAAAGAAAACTGATGCGATTTATTGGAATGGATGACAAATGTATTAAAAATTTTCTCAACAAATGCCTCCTCCTATAAATCATTATCCATAGAGCGCAGATTAGGAAAGGAATTATCATGTCTATAAAAGTTACATAATCTACACTTTTGGAGTTATAGCACAGGTAAGACAGATAAATAAGATTCGCATGAAGAAAAAGAGGAAAACACACTTTTTGTGATAGACAAAAAAAGTCTTTGTATTCCTTTGAGATTTTCCTTTCTGAAGATAAATATTCCAGAAAATTCCAAGACAATCCATAAAAAGCCAAATTGGTTTCTTAATCCTTCGTGTATGATTTCTTTATTCGTAATAAACGTAATTTCCATGTTGTGTGTTTGATTTGTGAAATTACGTTGAAAACGTATTAGCAAAAGTGTAATTTTATGATGGAATATACATTACTTATATATCTGTCTTACTTTAGATATATCCGCTTTTAAATATAACTATCTTTGAATTTTTAACCAATTTTTTATTGAAATAATTAATTGAAAATTGTATAACAAAGAATATTTATCTTCAGAAATTGCAATAATTTTTATAAACAAATATAAATCAGTGAAGAATAATATCAGTGAAGCCTATCTAACAAACTAACATTGTAAAACCTATAATGATGTTATATAATATTAAGTTTTTAGTGAGGTTTTAATAAAATTAACTTTTTTATTACGGTAACAGTTTTCTGATATATTTATCTAATAAGACTGCTGCATTATACTTTGACAGTCACATCACTCAAAATATTTCACAGAACGATTTATTGATTATTTATAATCAATATTTTAATACATATTCAGTGATGATCCACGTGGAAGAATGTATATTTATCATCAAAGGAAATAAAAGTTAAAATTGCTTCTAGCTTTTTTGTAAGAGTTTTTTTTTTTTTTTTGTTATCTTTTTTTAATGGTTCTGTTGATGCTAGAAGTTTCGAAAATGTGATAAAATTGATGACAGCAATTAAAATGATTTAAACAAATATAGTATGATAATATTGAAAGACATTTTGTTATTTTTTTAGATTAATGGATTTTAAAATAAACAGCCTATACAATTATTTCATGTATGATTTTTAATTTTAGCACAAATATAATGTAAAGCATTGCAACATTTGATACAAAATTTAATAAATTTCATAATGTAAGATATTAAAATAAATGTTTTATACAATAGAAATGGAATAGTGTAAAAGCCTGCTTGCAAAATTCTAAATTTTAAACTACTACATACTTTACGAATACTTGCTACTACTTTAAGAATAATGTGACGATTTACACTATTCTATGATGCACTCGTATATATTTGTATCAGACATCCGTTTATTTTTGTCTTGATTGCTGAAAATTCTTCTTTCCTTCTTCAAAAAAAAGACTTCATTCAAGATTCTCTTTCAATTTGCCACTTTGATAATCTACTACACATAAATAGGTACCGTATATACATACGTGTAGTAGATAATCAATGAAATCGATGGTCGTGCTCTTTTAGGTTTATCAACAAATTTATCCAAAAACAGCCTCTGTATTTTGGAATATTAAGATGTCGGCAATACTTGAGTTTATGCTTTGCTTTACATTTATTTATTCTTCTATTCGAATTTTATTTATATACACACTCTTTTTCTTGGTTATCCATACTAGGTTTGAAATTATTATAATTAGTCTCAACTTGAATATTTATTACAGGTATTTAGTTTTACAATGAAAATTGTATTCTTTCCAGTATTTTATAATTGTGCTTTCATTTATTTTATACGTTAAATTTATACGCTAATTTTATTTTTGTTTTTGTTTTGTACGCTAATATATTTTGTACGTTTATTTTATTTATTTTTATGTAATAAAATTCTGATAGGTCCCTATATTCAAATTATGATTTTTTCCCATTCAGAAGCTTGAACAAGACAGCCGGTCGTACTGCTTTGGGCTTAAAGCAGTCATTACCTCTCAACGACAACTGTTAGTTTTTTTTTTTTTCTTCTTACCACAAATGGCCTAACCATTAATATTTCGATGCAATGCCTCTGCTAACAGTGAATAATCAAGCTGATAACTAATTTCTGTTATATTTTTTTCGTTTTTGTTTTTCGCATATGGGAGTAGCTAGCCTTTTTAGAGATATTTGTAGTCTATAGCTTTCAATTATTATAATATATATTTTTAAGTATTACAGAGATCAAATAAATGAACCCGCTGATGTGAGGCAAAAAAAAAAAAAAAAAACATATGCAAAGATCCCTTACACTAGGAACATCCATTATATTTCTTACACTAACAACCCTTATACTAATCCATTATTCAAAAGTTAAGTGGACTGCAACGGAAGTTTTCTTCAGGAATAAGATCGCTAAAACTTCAGAAGAATTTTGACCGCAAATACGTCATTTTAGTAGCGTAAAAAAATAAAAAGGTGGTAAAATCCATAGGTGATTCGCAATCTGTCGTGTTCTTTTCTTTTCTATCTTGTTACTCAAGTTCTGATTTTCTACACATGACTACTAATAAAATTTTTTCAGTTTTAAAAAATTGTTGTACATTTAATCCTGGGAATTAACGAAAGGAATATTTATATTATAAAATTAGGAAAGGAATATATATTATATATATATATTATAGAAATCATTAATTTTATTATTTATTATATAATTAATACAATATATATTATATAATTAGGGAAGGAGTATAATATATACATTTAAGAACTATTTGTAATGTCTTATGTGTTAGAGAGGAAAAGCTTGATCATCATCACAATTAATTATTAATTTGGTCTTCTAAATAAGGGGTTTTTAATTCCGCAATTTCACACCAAGACTTTTTCAGGCACTAGCACACAGAAATGTTGAATAGGCACAGAATTTTCTCTGTTTGTTAAATATCAGTTTCCTTCGAAAGTACACAATTATTGTTTCTATCCTTAGAAGATTGTTTATTTTTCTCTGAAACAAAAATCCTGAATTTTCTTGGACAAAAAGTACTTTTAGGTGGTGGTTTTATAGAACTGATTTTTACAAGACTTACTGAAAACTGTTTTTTCACCAGTTATATACAGAGGCCAACAATCAACATCCTAAAATTTTGTGGGTTTTCAAGCATATAATTCATAGATTATAAATGGAAAATTATGATACATTTTTGTTACGTAAAGAAAGCCAGGTTTTCTTATGTAAAGATATCTTATGAGATTAATTGTATTATTCAGCTTTTAAAATTTAATACATGTGACACTAGTATGGGAAATATATCATGAGTAGTAAATATTTTCTGTTTTATTTGCTCACTACATAGTGGATTATAAAAAATATATAATAACATAATAATATTATATAATATCATATGAGATAACTAAAGAAAACATTTTTTCAAAATTAATTAAATAAGTTCTAAGTAAAATCGAATAAAAAATTAAGCATTCAAAAGATTTATATTCTGCATTTACATGATTTCTTTCTATATTGTATTTAGGATTTCACGATGTCTTCTGTGCTAACATCACTTTCAAGATAAAAAAAAATTAGTTAATTTAAAAATAAACTTGTCCTTAAATCACTCAATTAAGTAATATAATACCCCCAAAAATAAATGTACAATATTTTCCATAAAAATAGAATAAAATTCTATTTAGTAGCATTAATACTGATTTAATGACTGAAATTTACAGATGCAACAGCAATCAGAAATCTGTAATATAAAAATTTCAGCAAAATTATCAGAAATGAAACTCGTTGAATAAAAAAAAAAAAAAAAAGTGTACAATTGAAAAATTATTCGTAGCAGGTAATGTAGATTTGAGAAATTTAAAATTATCTGTTTTAAATACACAGCAAAATTCTACTTTCACAGTATGCAAGGAAAATTCGCGAAATGCTGTAGCAGTTATTAGTATCTGAAAAGTTATAACTCTAAAATTTTGAAAATAGAATCATTCAATTTTCAAAAATCTTTTGTTTGAAAGTGAAAAACAAGTTGCATTTAAAATTGTTTCCTATCACAATAGATTATACATTACAACACAAATGAACAATAGTACATGTTTTCTTATGCAGTTTTCTTTGTATAGCCCAGCTGGTTTTCGATCACAGTGAATTGTTTTAGATATATTAAACCTCAAATTCAACAAATAAATGCAAGTCAACTGTTTACCAATAGGTTAAGCACCATAGTATAGATTGAATTAAATTCTGTTTTTCTATTAATATACTTCAGTTGTAGAGAATTGTCTTTCTTTAAAACTGTCATGGCAAAATAGCTGAAAATTTCATTAGTAGAACTCTAAATTCATATATTATAGTATTTTTGTAACAGATTCCTGGCTTAATGATTTACACTTCTCAAAATTTTAGAGTAACTTTATTGTTGCTGTCCAATTAATCAGAACCGAATAGGAATTAAAAAGGACGTTGTATTCCTTTCAGTTTTGTTCAATAAAGAGAAATCTAAAATATTTTAATAATATGAACTTTTTTTGGTGGGTAAAATGTATCTAATAAATAATGAACTGATAAATTTAATCACTGGGGGTGTTAAGAGTAATTTTCAGTATTTTAATAAGCAAAACTAATTTCTACTAAGGTATTTTACAAAGAAAAGCAATATGTTTCAATTAAACGAGATAGAATGAGAAATATTTTAAACAAAACATTTTTAATTAAAAATATCGTTCTAATGAATTTATTTAATTATTTTTGTATATTGGTGTTCCACTGTACAAGATGTACATTTAAATCAATTTTTTTGCAACATTTTAAGTCATATAGACGTAGGTTACAATTTATAGCTTATATCTAAACTGCAGGTATCTATTTAGTTTATTGTTTAATTTACTTTTACTTCGACAAATCCAGATTAGGATAGATTCACTCAATCGAGTAAAATTATGTCAAATTATTTTGGGCGAAATGAATTTTATTCTCAGGTACTATGCTATACCAAAAGTATTCAGTTTCTAATGTACAAACATATATTGTAAATATGACACCGGTTTTTAAAGTATGAATAAATTTCATTGGGTCATTAGCTGTTTTATAAAAATAATATAATCTGATTTGATACTTAATTAGGTGATCTCTGGTAGCAATTAAAATATCATCTATTAGTATTACAAGTCTTGGATGAGCTTACTTGATAAATGACAGCAGCTTGAGAAAAAGCAATAAATATTACTTTTACTCGAAAGATTTTTTTTTAAATAAACGCAATAAAGATTGTGAAGTAAATATATAAAATAAATTTTGCTTACTTAAAATTAATTTTAATTTATAAATCCAAAGCTCCCATCTTTCTAGCTGTTAGAATACAGATATCTCTCTTCAATAGCAAGTTCAAATATTTTGCATAACCAAGTAATCTATCTGTATATTCTTGCTCATACATTTTATCTAGAAGTATTAATTTGCATTTCTAATGGTTAATTTGTGGCGTTTATTATAAAAACTCCTAAATAGCCCAAAATTAATATAAGAGAAACAGAAGATATAAATATATAACCATCGTAAATCTATCATTTTAATTGCTACAGTGCAAAACTCATGTTAAACAAAATTAAAAACTGTTCTCGAAAAGAAAATGGAAAATAATTCTTCGAAAATTTCAATTTTTAGGTTTTAGCAATGAACCTACTTGATAAACGGCAACTATTTCAGCAAAAACAGTAGCCAATGCTTTCAATAGAAAACCTCTGTCAAAATAAAACATTTTTCCTGCTGTTAAATAGCAAATATCTCTCTTCAGCAACAAATTTAATTGTTTTTCATAACTAAGTAATCCATCCTCATAGGTGTGAGCAAACATTTTATCCAAAAACATTGTCTTGATGTTTTGCATTTCCAATGAGATATTTGCTGCACATGTTGTCAAGATTCCCAGCGTGCTGAATACTAACAAAAGATAAGACAATGCTTCAAGCATAAGCTTCGCCGCCCAATTGTCATCGTACATCACATCCATCACTATGATGGTCACAATGCAAAAATCATGTAAAACAAGAATTAACACCACATTAGAAAATATATTTTCAAATATTTCTACTCCCTTTTACAATGTCGAAGTAGTTTTTCATCAAAAGTTTTGTTGTATGTGGGCAAAACAGATCTATTTTTTCCCGGAAAAGCTCTTTAAAAGACTTTATACTGCTTAGTAGTAAATAGCAAACGGAAGTATATGCTATAGCTACTATGCAAGGAACCACAATTTCTTGAAGATTACGAAATATCTCGGTCCAATGTGCATCATTTCCCCGCACATTCTTCATTACTATCAAAAGGGGTGGGTAAATAAGAATCAAACAAAGTGATGAATTGATTGAGTACTGGAGATGACGACTATGTAATATGAAAAAATTTGCAGATACAGTTTTAGCCAAATGAGTTAGAAAGGCTTTCAATGATGACTTACGGTTATACATCATTAGCCACAAAACACAAGGTAAGAAAGGCAGCACCATATCAAGGAACATTCCATAATTCAGGATTTTGTATTTTTATAGTTGAATACCAACAATAAATTAGATCAATGATCAAAAAGGATGGATAGCATAATTTGCGCATTTTGAATAAAAACTGTTCAATCCTTTTCGATTCTTCATTTCAAAAAGACATATTCCTGTCAATTCCAAAATGAACCAGAGTTTTCCAAATGTCTTTTTTAAATTAATGAAGAAAATGGTTTTTTAATCATGATTGTTTTTATATGTTTTTCGATTGCACCTGTGTAGTATTCCTGAACATTTCATGAACTAAAAATACGATGGAAAATATTTCAACTAATGCATTTAATAAAAATAATTATGAAAATTGGTTTTTATTTACTTTATTTATTTGATTATCAACAATACAATGCTTCCATCGTTTCATTTCAATTTGTCGGTATTAAATTAATCAATTTTTACCTATCTTACAAAAAAAAGCTTAATAAATATATGTAATATATTATAATTCTCCGAACCGATATACCACCTTTTACTGAAACTCCACTTTTCACGTTGGTTTAACTATAAGGATATTTCCATTAAATTAAATAATTTTACAAAAAATCACTAAACTAATATATCTTCGATTTCTTATTCCCAATATTATTTTTAATACTGATAAACAGTATTATATTATAAAAGACTTATTGATTTATATGCACATTTATAATTATTGATTGTATGCACATTTATAAATTAATGGTTCAGCAACAATTTTTAGTCATCATGTTAAAAGGATTCCTTTGACACTTTTATGGTAATGAAAGAAAATAATCGATAACACTTTTTATTTCTTTTCTAAAATGCTTCTTTAATAACTAATACATCAATAACGTCAAATAACATGACGTTGAAAATTTTAAAAGACATTAATTTTTAAATCCAATTTTTACATTTATTTAAATAAAAATTGCAAAGTTTGTTGTACATGGAAATAAATATTAAATTACGAAGTGCTCAAGTATGGCTTCCTATAAATATAATACAGATTTGTAAAAATAATATATATTTCATTTTAAAAAAGATAATTTAGATCATGAGTTTTTAACCAGGTTCCGCGTTTGTTCAGTTGGTCCTTGAGATTGAATGAGAAAAAAAAAAAAGTATTATTTTTATTTTCTTTGGACCTCTACTTAAATCTAGTATATCATATTTAAATGTATCTAATAAATTATATTAATAATAAATATATTTGTGATTGTCAATAATAATAAAAATTATTTTCAATCATAAAACCATTTCTTCTTCTTCATTAGCGAAACAGCCCCATGGTGAGCCAAGGCCATCTACTTACTGGTACATTTCGGACACGGGGTGTTACTTTTTACGGGGTAGGGTTGTCAGTCTTACGCCCAACGTTCAACAGTCATATTAGACCAGGACCTACATAAAACCATTCAATTTAAATAACATCAGACTTCAGACTGGTGAATTTTTAATAATAACATTCAAAATTATCTGTACTTGGGTCTGATTTTTATTATTATTTAATATGCCTAGGAAAATGTACGGTGGCCTGATGGCCGAATGACTAGCGCTCTGGCACCCGTGACATAGGGTTCCTTAACATAATATATACTTATAAAATAGCCGCTCAACGGTTATGGTACTCCATAATTGTAGTTGAGACTTATTAAAGTTAGAAAATCAGGAACAACTTGAAATATCGAACAAAAAAATTGTTTAATATGTCTCTCTTCTTCCAAAGCTCTTAACAACCTGGTTTCATACAGGAAATAAAGCAGTTTATAAGTTGGTCTCACCCTTCTAGCAACATTGTTTTCGTGTCCTTTATGGTTCTGGAATGTGGAGAGCGAGACATAATTTCTCTGTTTAAAACGCCCTAGACATGCTCTATAGAGTTTAGGCTTGTAGATCTGGCTGGACAATCTTAAAGCGAATACCTTTAATTTTTCATAAATTCGCCGACCTGATGAGCCTTGTTTTAACGTGCATCTTCTCACTAAGGTGAAATCATGGACAATTGCTTCCATGAAAAGGTGAATATATTTATCTAAGCGAATATTTTTATGCTTTTTTTATAAAGATTACTGGGTAATAAACATAAAAACATATATTGCAGCAGAAGTCAAGTGATTGATTAAAATGTTATCTATTTTTTTCTTTATTGATAATTTAACTATGTATTCATTAATTTTTATATACTTTTAATTTATTACATGTAATAATAATTATTTAATTTGCTTTGGTGAAATAGCAATTTTATACTATTACAACGTTTGCGCATCTATGTGCATCTCGTATTGCATTTTTACCCACCAACAAAATAGTAATTAAAAGTATGTGTTACTATTATAGTTGTTCTATTTCCAAACAAAATAGTTTAATTTTTTGAATCTATTTAATTCATTATTATTAATAATTGTTGACATCATATGTCCTTGTAAATGTACTCATAAAGATTATTATATTATTTACATAAATTTAGTTCATAACGATAGCATATTCATTTTTAGCCGATTTGCTGTTTAATAAATAATACCGGATTTTGTTTTCCGCTTTTACAGTATGGTGTAAAATTTTTGCTGTTTTTGTATACTTGTAAGAAAATATAATAGATCAAAACTCATCAAATTTCAGATTATCAATTAATGTAAGGGCTTTATTTTTTTTTTTAATATTTCTGTCAGTTCATTGAAAAATAAAAGTAAAGATTAAATCTATTGATTTCTGAAAAAGTTTTTGATCATTTTGTCCACTCAAATAATTCTATGTTCTTATATTAAAAACATGCACTCGTGTACAAAATGATCTGTACATGCATAAATTCAGGGATTTTTCAGAAACTGGGAACTATGATTTAATGAATTTGTCCGAAATGAAACATAACAGTATGACACATAAATACAAAGGAAAAAATTAATAGAACTGTGTATGATATATAATTGTAGCTTGAAACAATAAAAATGATAATAAAATGTGACAAAGAAATTTCAGAAAGAAAAGGAATAAACTCAGTAAAAAAATGAAGCTGTGCAATTTAGTATGTGATCTCCCTGTTTCGTACACGCTTATCACAACATATTTTCATGCTAGGCAATAGCGTTGTTAACCCAGTTTGTGGAATTTAGCTCCACTCTTCCAGCAGTGCCGTCTTTAGAGCATTTACAGCTCTAAGAGGAGGATGTTTATCTGCAATTGCCCTTTCAAGGTAGTTATAAGTTTTTCTATTGGGTTGATATCAAGAGATTTTACTGGCCACCGTATTTGCTGAATGTCTTCACTTTCAAGGAACTCGTCAACGAGGTTTTGCTCGATATGGAGGAGCATTATCGCTTATAAATAAAATCCATATGCACCTCTGAAATGTCTTGCAAAATTTTAAGACCTCATCCCGATATCTCTGGGCTGTCACAGATCCGCTGTTGAAAACGTGTAGGATCATTATTGCTTTCAATACCATCACACCTTCACTATCGAAACAGTCACGTTCCATAATGTTCGATGGATAATTTTGTGTTCCTGAATCCTTCCAGATGTAAACACGTTTAGGATCACTAGTAAAACTAAACCTCGAGTCATCAATAAAAAGAACACGCGGCAAATGGTGTTCACACCAGCTCTGATGTTCTTTGCATCAATTAAAGCTATCTCTTTTTGTTGTAAAGACAGTGAAAAGATACCTTGGCTATCTGGCATAAAGGATTTTTTCATTAAGCATTTTGTATACCGTTTGTCGTGATACAGCAGTTCCAGTGGCGGCTGCAAGCTCTGAATTTAACTAGTGAGCAGTAGACTTCCTGTTACGATGGGCAGTTATTGCCAGATATCGATCTTCAGAAGCAATTGTCATTCGCTTACGACCTTGTCCAGGCATTCTTAGAACAGTTCAATCTTTTGAAATTGTTTCCATAACGCAAAGACTGCATGTCTTGAAATATTCAGACATCTGGCTGCTTCCGTGATTGGCTGCCTTGCTTCTAAACGGTCTGTGAGTCGCCGCTTCACAAATTTTTCCAAATGATACTTCGAAATGATAACAAACCGATTTTCAAACAGACGACTGAATCCTTATGCACTGAAATCAAGCTCTTTTGTTGCGGAAATTCACTCAAATATTCAAATAGTATACGCAAAGCGCCTCGATTCAATGTCGGATGACGTAAACCCAGATTTGCATATCAGAAACCGTTTGATTACTTTTGATTCCGTAATGCTAATTAGGCTTGTTTCTCTCCCATTCCCTGCAAACATGGATCACATTGATTGGATATTTCATTGAATTTTATTATTTTTGGGTATCTAAAGATAAATTTGTTGTGTATTTTAAAAACATAATACTTTAAAGAGCTCAATTAGTCAAACAGCATATGCAGACAGAAAATGCATAATAGTAATAATAAAAATTTCTAAAGCAACTAGAAAAAAAAAAAATGGGAAATGAATCTTCTGATTGTTCTAAATTTAATCTGAAAGCATTTCTATTCTAAGTAAAAATGTAAATGTATCACGGTTAACTTCACATTAAACATGTTTTATACATTATTATGAAAATATTTTAGCAATATTAAAAACAGTATTTAATAAATACTACTTTTAATTTTAAAAACTCCATGAAAAACTATTTAAATACTTAAATAATAAATAAGTGGTGATTTTTGTGAGTTTTAAATAAAAAAAATATTTGATAATAAAGAAATAACTATTTATAAGATCTTCAGTTAATTTAAAAATTAAAAACAATGCAGTTGCTTTCAAATATATTTGCTGCATTGTTATATTTAGCTTTTATTAATTTTATATTGTCCGTAATCTTTAAACTAAAATCTAAAAACTCTCTAATATCGAGAAGAAATTTATATTCTAAAGATTCCAACGTTTACAATTTTCAGAGCCTGGCTAGTAATTGATATTTACATTTTGTTATAATTTCTATCACATGTATCTTGTATAAACCTGTTTTAATTAACTATAATTTTATTCGTGTTCAATGTTATAGTTACTTTATCTGTAAAAAAACAAAAAATATCACTGAAAACAAAAAGAAAAAAACATTATTCTTTCAAAATGTATAAGAAACGTTAGAATTCATTTTTATACAAAAAAAAAAATATTTTTCGAATAAAATAAAAAAAAAATGATTGTTTTTCGTGTTTGTATTTGCTGTAGAACACCTCACGCAAAACAATTTCATCATCTTTCATTACGCAACGATATTTAATTAAAATAAAATGCAACCCTATTTTCAAACCAATAATATTAACAGCGTTTTTTTTTTTTTTTTTTTTGTTTCATCTATATTGCAAATATCATTAAGTCGTTTTCAAAAAAATTCTGGACAAATTGTAAACTTTACTGATTAATTAGTAGATATATCGCTAATACATTTAGCAAATGATATGATTATATCGAAGTGCATATGATATTTAAACTCCAATATTTACAGAATTATTACAATAACATGTTTCTCACGAAAATAAGTTTCCTTATTCATATTTAAATGACAGCAGAAAAACAGATATGATTTTCTTTTAAAAATCTAAGATATAATTCAACTGTTTTGAAAAAGAAATAAATGCTAACCTTAATTATTCACCATAGATGAATCATAAGAAATTAATTTCATAATTAATTTAATTCTTAAATAGATTATGATTTTATTTATCTTCATATGAATACGATTATTCTCATACAATTCAGTATGACAAGCATATATACACACGGGATTAAATGTGTTCCCCAAAGAACATACATACATACTCACTTATGTACATACGTATCCATTTACATACATGAATGCAGATACATGCAAGCGCACATGCATACATGCGCACAAACATATATACACTACAAACATATACACAGACAAGAATTGAATGTGTATTAAGATATAACCATTAATTACAAACAAATCCAGCTAATGATAAAAAGCGTGACATTCAAAATTATTGTAACAATTAATTTTATTAAATTTCTCTTTTCACTGCACTACTTTTTAAAAAATATATGATAAGACATGATAATTTTGTGCTTCGTATTGTATATGATTTCCCAAATCCCTCAATATATCATTCATCGTTAAGAAAATATTGTATTAAGTTTTATAAAATCTTTACCAAATCAAAAGTTTTATATTATTCATCCACATTATCAGTGCACTCATCTATAGACGAATATAATAATTCTCATATATATTCAATATCGTTAATCAACGATCAATTCAACGCTTTTATTCAAGTACAAGTTGTTCACAACCACTTCGTTACTATCCAATTCTTTTCTTTAAAAATTACCTTAAAGATGAACCTAATTGGTAAAAGATGAGTGCTTGAGCTATAACACTTACCATTGCCTTAATTAAAAAACCTCTCTCAAACGAAATACTTTGCCGGTAAAAACGCAGGCATCTCTCTTTAATGTCAAAGTAATTAGTTTCTCATTAATAAACAAAATATCCCTGTCTGACTGCTCAGAAATTTTATCTAGGAGCACCATTTTAATGCTCTGAACTTCTAAAGTAATTTTATCGGCTAATATTGTTAAGATACCAAGGCCAGCAAGTATGTAAACAAAGTATGCCAGTGCCTCTAGCATTAGCGTAGACATCCAGTCTTTTACATTCATCATATCCATCACTATGATAGAAACTGTGCAGAAGTTCTGAAACACAAGGAAGAAAACTGGATTAGATAACAAATCTTCAAATAACTCGACTGATTTAAGGACATTGATGTAGTTTTCATGCAGCGTTTTAACTGTTAATGAACAAGACATGTCCAATTTTGTTAAGAACAATTTTTTGCATAATACTAGATTGCAATAAAGCGAATAACAAATTGAAGAATACAGTACTGTTAATATAGATGGAAATAATATTTCTTGTATATTACGGCAAATTTCTACTAACCTAATGCTGTTTCCTTGTATTAATTTCATTGCCAGCAAAAACGGTGGATAGGC
>BPLR01005990.1:0-17500 GCA_021605095.1 Caerostris extrusa | reverse complement strand
GATACGATACCTCACAGACATAAATTAAATAATTGAGGCAATAATCTGTATTTATAAATTAACTGTTAGCAAATGGATCTCTCATCACCATTTTTAATGAAATACGTGTCTCACACGATGGAGATGACGATGACCCTCGACTATTTTGCAACTTTCTTCTTTCAATTTCTTTGCACATTCCTAAAAAATATATACAATAATTTATTGGTATGAGCAATACTTATTTTAATTGAAAACTAATATTAAGCAAAATTTTCTATAAAAACTTCTTATTAATTTGCTAATATTTGTTTCTGCTTTTTAATTTTTTTACGACAACAGAAAGTTTTGCCAATAATTAATTCAAATTAATAATTTAATATTAGAATTTTTTTTCATAACTTCATAAATCTATTTTTCTAATTAGAATATTCTTAATTAATTAATTAAATAGAATGTTATTTATTAATTAATTTGTTTAAATAGAATATTCCTGATTATAATCTTATTGAATTATAAACTTTGTGAGCGATTTAAAAAAAAAATTAACACTTTTCATTGTTATTCATATTAACAACAAAATTTTTGTTTAAATTGTGAATAAATATAATAGTTTAGTGCTAAGAAAAGTTAATGTTTAAGTGACTTTAAGTTAATGGTTTAATGTTTTTTTTTATAATAATTAGGATTAATAATAAAAAATATTACTTTAACACTATTTACTTTCTATATTAATTTCATGTTTATAGTTTGCTAAGTAGTAGTTATAAATACATAGTTTTTTATGTATATCATACTCAAAATATATTATGTTATATTCATTATATTTAACAAATATAATATTCCAATTTTCGTTTATATTTTTTAATGCAATATTAGTTGAATAAATTCTTAGTTAAAAAAGATCATTTAAATTAAATTTCAGAAAGATAAATTCAAAATGTTTTTGCAGAGAATTTTTCTAAATTCTAGTCTCTTTATACATATTGCATTACTAATGACATTATCAACAAAAATGTGAAAGCAAAATTACAAAAAAAATTCGAGAATTGATAATAATTTAAAAATATCTAACTAAAATTATTTCTGTCTCTTCTCAAAATATTACAAAACGAAGGACAGCAAAAGAAGTTTTGTTGATAATTAATTAAAATTAAAATTTTAACATTGAAATTTTTCCTATAACTTCATAGGTATGTTTTTTTTTTTTCATAGTATATTATTAAAAATTTAACCAATGATTTAATTAAAATTTTCCTTATTATAATTTAATTCAATTACATGCTATATTGTGAAAGATTTCACCAACGTAGCCTTTTAAACATATTTTATAATTATATATCTCTTAGGAATTCGTAAATGCGTTTGTTAAAAATAAGTTACAAATTTGTTTTTAATTTTTTTTTTATGACAACAAAAAAAGTTTTGCCAATAATTAATTAAAATAATAATTTAATGTTAGACTTTTTCTATAATTACATAAATCCGTTTTTCTAATTAGAATATTCCTTATTATTAATTAATTAGAATATGCCTTATTAATTAATTTGGTTAAATAGGGTATTCTTACTAATTAATTTGTTTAATTAGTATATTCCTTATTAATTAATTTGTTTAATTAGAATATTCCTTATTATAATCTTATTCAATTATAAGCTTTATGAGAGATTTGAACAATGTAGTCTTTTAAATATATTTTCTATTTATAAAAGTAAATACAGTTTGTTAATCATAAATTATAATTTTAATATTTTTTTAATTTTCCTTCTATCTAGGAACTTACAAAATTATAATGATATTTTGTCCCAACTTTGCCCGATTTTCATTTTTAATGAAATCATATTTTTGAACCAGTTTAGAGATTTATTATTATAAGTTAAATAGAATATATAACAAATTACATACCTCGAATTTAATCATAATTTTCTTCTCTGGAGGACTCAGCTAAAAGGTCATACATGGATAAGTATAAAAAATGAATCATTTTATTAAGTATCACACCATAAAAAAATTTTAAGAAATAAATTTTATTACAAAAAATAAAAATAAAATTGAACTTAAAAATAAATATTTAATAACAAATTTTAATTATTTATTAATATCCTTCCATTTTTAAAAAAAATATATATCATTTTTATTTTATGAATCTCACCATTTGATGTTATTTTATCTAATCTTCAAGCTTTTGTGAGTTACAAAACAATAGTTCAACTTATTTTTCGTGATACTTTTTCTAATTTTTTTTTTTTTTTCCGCAATCATGAAATATAGCACTAAAATTGTAGTTATCCTATATACAATCGCTATAATTAATAATTTGATGTTTTAACTAAATGCTTGTAAATGTAAATGATGATGTTCGTAAATGTAAAAAATTGTAAATGATTCCCAATTACAATTACAAATATTGATGTAAAATTTTGTATTTACTTTAATTATTTAAATTTTAAATCTTTATCTAAATTTTATTGTTATTTTACATTCTCATTTAAATCGCAAAAACGAGAACTCTTTGGAATTTCTTAAATTTAAATTTGCTGTTCCGGCAAACGTAAACAAATAAAACGTATAAAATTCGAAAGAACATTTTGGTAATTTATTGGTTAACATTTTGGTAGAACTATTTTGGTAATTTCTTTTATAAACAAACAAAATAAAATCACTTAAAATATAAACTCAACAATTCTAATGATAGCAGCGTAATCAAAATTTAATTTTATTTACTAAAACTTTTACTAATGGTAGAAGAAAATAGTTGAATAATGTATCGTCCATTTTTTACGAAAAAATAAATAATTTTTAAATCATTTTGAACTATACGCATAAACTTACCTTGTGGACAGTCTCAACAACACAGTCAAAAATCTAGAACAGAAAATATAAGTTAGTCTTATAGTTTTGCATCATTATAAAGTATACTTTTATTTAATAATTTGCAGTCACGTATAAAATCAGTATTACAAAAAAAATATTTATTTTTAAAACTGATAAATCCTTATATTTTACTGGGTCAATATTTATGCAAAGCAATTAATTTTATACCATATGAATAAAGAAAAACATTTTAGAGATTCGTTTTCGAAAATAAATATGCATTTTTATTTCTTTTTAGCCTGTGATTGCTTTAAATGTGAATATATTATATATTTCTCGTAAATATACAAGTTCGTCATTTTTAATAAAACAATAGTTAGAAATGAATGAGTCTCATCCTCAAATCAAGAATATATTTATTTCCTGACACTATGATAAAAATTGTAGTTATTTTTGTATAGATTGTTGGTAATATCGGTTCCTTATTCTAATATTCCCTTTTAACAAAACTATTTTGATTCTGTTTTCCTATAAAGTCTTTTTTAACTTTAAAGAAACATTATTTTTGCATATTGTTTATTATAGTTTGAAAAATTTGAAATTATTAAAATATAATAAAACAGTGCATTTTATTTAACTGATTATTTTATATAGGAAATATGATTATTACGTTATCATTAACATTTTATACTTTTAATTTTACAAAAAAAAAAAAAATATTTTCAATGCATTTAATTTCAGGGGACAAAATACCTTAAAATTGCTAAATTGTCAAATTTCTTTTGTATTTTTTTTTTTTTTTTTTCGTTTTGAATATATGCAATAATAAATAGTAAATCATATGTTTTTATTTTATTAACATTTTAAACTTAACTCACTTTTGTTATTATGTGAGCTTATTTAAATTCTTAGGGAGGTGTAATTATTATAGATATTTCAAGTTTTGTGTGATTATTATAATAAATCTGTGCATGGAATAAGAATTTTGATAAATTGTTAATTTTTACAAAAATTACAATATCAGTTTCAGACGGGTTTGTTATTGTTTTTTTATAGTGTATAAGAGAAAACATATTTTAAAAATAAATTCAAATTACATTAAATTCCATATACAAAATTTTCAGAGACTTTGGACGATAATGAAAAATAATTGTGATTAAAAATATTAAAATTTGCAGTAGTAATGGAAGTCTAAAATTTTGAAGGAAAGCTTTTTTTGAATATATATTTTTTTTTCTGAAACATTTATGTACATTTAAATAAGGTACATCTTAATAATTTTAATATAATCTAAATGTATATATGCAACTTTATCCTTAGTTATAACTGGAGAGCTTTTTATACGTTAACTTGATTAAAATGTTGTTAATTTAACGGCAGCTTTATTTAGTGAAATTATTTTTTTTTTTTCCATACCTTTGCGGGAATTTCGGGATCCTTGTACAAGGTTCGTGCTTGGAACATCTCAAAACTTCAAAGCCTACGTGTTCTTTCTGGCATTTCTGATGAGCTGCAAAAACCTACAAAAATACTGATGTTAAAAATCATTTGAACTTAAATTCATCTGTGTTTCACAAAAATGTACATAGTTTTTGTTTTTCTTTTAATATAATTTGTTTTTAAACATTTACATAATTCCATGCGCATGCAAATATTTAAAATAAAATTACAAATAGTGTTACATTATTATTAATGTGCCCTAATTTTTTATGCATCATTTCAGAAATAATCGTTTTCTTCTTTATGTCATAGAATTATTTTGATGAAAATTGGGCTTTCATTTTTCTTACGTTTTTTTTTTTCTGTTTTGTAAAACTTGCTTATATTAGTCACTGAAATATTATTGAATTTCATTTTAAATTGCAGCTGTTTAATACTGAACTAATGTTCAATTAATTACGAATAGTTCATTAAAATACATTTAAAATATCTTTTCAAATTCAATAGTCACAACAATAATTAACAATATTTTTTAAATAGTCAAAATTTTGAAGGTACTACTCAATGTACTCTAGTACAAATATAAAAAATAAATTGAGATATCAAAAATTAAAATAATTTCAATTATTGAGCATTGCATATTAGTTACTATATAATCTGAATATAATGTCTACTGTCTTAGCAATAAAACACGTAAGATGCATAAATACATAATGCACAAATATATAAATTTATAAATTCAATTAATTCATCGTTTCATTTTAGGCTTGCTGAAATATAAATTCATATTAATTGAAAATATTTGTTGTTAAAAAGTGTGAAGATACTTTATACGTAAATATATCTAATTAAAATACTAAGCAATGTTTCAGTACTATCATTCTGTACTTGATATTCCATATTATTAAGGTACTAGTAAATTTTTTTTTTTGTATTAATGTATCATTTTTATCAAAAGTTACTTACTCTGGGAGGCAGTTCCTTTTCGCAAGCTCCATATTTAGCGCAAAAATTGGATCACGACCTATAAATAAAAATATGCAATTAAATAACTATTCATAATGTCTCAGAGATTAAAAAAATCTGATAACGTTTTTTAACAGATTTAGAAAATTAAAGTTAATTCTAAATACCAAATTAGTCATTTTTTTTTTTTAAATATGAAATAAATTTCTTTCATAGTGCTTTTTAGTTTCAATCTAAGGTTATTTTAATCAAAAAGTTTTTACATTTAACTTTCTGGATTAAATATCTCAAATCTATCTCATAGAATAATTTTCCGTTGAATTATAATGAAATTTATAATGCACTAAAAAGGTTTTTAAGGGTTTTTTTTAAATGTGTGGTTATAAATAACGTATTAATTATATTATATAATAATAAGTAGTATTTTTAACTTATATACAGAATTATTAATATAAATTATAAAGAAGGTAAAAATTTAAATTTATGTTAATTCAGTGATAAACTACAAGAAGCACTTTTTTTAAATAATAGAATGATTGATAGTTTTACAGCTATGTTAATTTAGTTGCTTAAATTATCAAAATGCAAAATTATATCAAATATTGAATGTTAAAATTTATTAGAAATCTTGATTTGATATTTAAATATATTTCAAATTGTTTTCAAAGGAACAATTTCTTCTATGAAAAAAATATTTTAATTATCGAATCAGTTAGCAATGATGATATGAGCTTAATTGTAAATAAATTTCAAAATACTTCTTTAACGATGCAATTCCGCTGAAATTAAATATTTTAAATTTTACAAATATTCTAAGTATACGTTTTAAATAATTTTAAAAATAACATAAAAAGTAAAAAAACGGTACTTAAAGGTAGTACTTAACGGTAGTTAAAGTAGTTAATTAAAGCTTAATTAAATTAACAGTTAAAGTACTTAATCAAAACATACAGAATGAAATGTGATAGTTTAAAATTAAATTAGATTGCTTATTATTTAGAAAATAAATCGTCAGCAATGAATTTATTTTTTACTGATCAATAGTTTATGATTTTAATTTCCCAATTCAGATCAAAATTTCTTAAAAATTATTCAGAATAAAAAAACCAATACGTACTGATTGAAATACATTTGATGATGCTCAAGAATTCAGCTTTTCTCAATGATACTAAATAGTTCTTTTCAATAGCATCGCTTTGAGAGATACAAGCAGCAAAAGTGACGAGTAAGCAGCTAATGATTAAAGACTTCATGATGGTATCAAAGAGGTAAATTCGTCTGTTGGTAAGACTAGATCTCTGTTCGATTTCTGAAGTTCAGATTGTACTTCTCTGCTGTTTGGATACCTCTTATATAGTTCAGGATTTTACATGACCAATACTTTTTTTCTTTTGCTTTCGCAGTATAAACCTTTTCTTCTTGGAAGGAAAGTTACAACATTTTAAGGAAAAAGACGAAATCTGTAAAACTTACGGATCAGTGATTTTTTAATATTAATGTGTCCTTCAAAAGTGGACTAAAATCACAGGCAGTTAGTTAACTTGCAATTGTTTGCATGGTCATCTATCTTATTAAGCCAAAAAGGTTTTTAGAATCAGTCTTGTTCACACTAAAGCTCAGAAAAAAGACAGAAACCATAATTTTGTTTTGAAGATTATTCATGATGCGTGAAGATAATTCGATTGTTTGAGTTTATTTATTTATTTAGAAAGTTGTTACTTTCAGTGTCAAAAGCAGCGAAGCATAAAAGATGCATCAGAGTTTGCTTTACTGTCATGGAGTTAGAAGAGTTGCCTAAGATTTTTTAGGAAAGGTTTTAGAAATTTTATTTATTCATTTATTTTTTTTGAGTTAGGAGGAAATATATTTTACATAAAAGTTTTACTCAGTGATTTTGAAGCAGAATCGGTTTAGTTTATTCCATTGCGATGTAATCTTATTAACAGCAAAAATTGTTTTCACTTGAAAATATTTTTTTCATAGTTTTGAACTTTAGGAGCTATTCCTTACTTTTTTTGTATTATTTATAATCTAATTGAGATTTTATTCTGAAATAATTAAGGTGTTTAATCTATATAATTAGTACAACAATTATTTTATAAATAAAATAATTGAAATGAATTTGATATTTAACGATTTACGTTTTAATTTCGCAAACTTATATTTATAATTTGTTACAAATATCAATAAATAAGCAATAGGTGAATTCTCCATTTCATTAGATTAATGAATTATATGGTGTAAATGTATCAAAGTGGTTTTCAATACTTAAATTAATAAAAACATATGTTTAAAACAGTATTAATACAGAATATAATAAATTAATATATTTTAAGTTCTTATATAACCTTTTTTTAATTATTTTATTAAGACAACATACATGATTTTTCATTTAAAAACAAATAAATATATAAATTTACACAAAAGATTTATATAGCTGTTACCGATTACATCATTATAATGATTAATAATATTTAAACAATTTTAAGATTAGAGGAGTGTTTTCAAATTGATGTTTTAAGTGGTTTTATACATTATTAATGTAAGAGTCAACTAAAATATGATTTAGAAGCGAATTTAATATCATAACATCTTTCAAATAAATATTACCTATTTGTTTGAATAAATATTATCCTGCATTTTGACTTAGGGCATTAAGAAATGGAACATATAAGAAATCGCTGGAATCATTATTTTCAATAATATTAAAATTAAAAAAATTTTAACAATATTTATAAAAATAATCAACATATTTTTTATTAACGAAGAGTAATTGAGATTAAATATTATATATATATAATTTTTTAAAATTCCCCTTATAATAAAATTTTAGAAAACGAAAATTGAATTATCTTATTTTAGAGATTATTAGTATTGTATTAAACACATGGATTACTTTAATGACATTGTTCTAACTAATTCCTACTATTTATGCAACTATCCAAATTGAAACAAAAGAACTCCATATGTAATTATTACTCCAACTGTGGATAAAACGAATCCTCTTGTGATAGTAAACATTCCCCATCCTGTCATGCTTATATCTGCACTTTTTATACCATCTACGAATATCATAAAGCTTGTCAAAGAATCGCTTGGCAAATTCCTCTGCAACACAATGTCCGAGATGCACAAGACACGCTGCTTTAGTTTCTCACCAGCAGCAGATACTTCAGCAGCACTGCAGGTCATAGTTGAGAAGATAACGACTGAAAATATAAAAGTGCAGACCATTTCTGCAGCAAGGTATGGCTTTCCAAGAACGTCATCAGAAACTATGAAGACACTTAAAGTATTGAAAAAGCAGCTAATGCAAGCGACATACGTGAATAGTACCATGAAGGACATAGCGTCGTCAGCTTCGTTCATACCATATATTATTCTTCGGTAAATTGAAAATTCTTCTGCAAAATACTCCTTAGATGAATTGTCCTTAATACTTTGCACTAAGCTGTCTCCATAGCATTGGATCAGTCTGCGTAAGATGACATGCACATTGCAACAACACATAATGCTCACTGCTACTGTGAAAACAGTAAAGCAATAATTCACGATATAAGATGTCACCAGTACGTGCACAATATTGATGGTTCCGTTGGCAGATATGTTGTAACCAAGTCCTACTATGTGTGGTAGATCTTGAGTTTTTGTTTCGCACAATACTCTTAGACAAGTCAGAGTCAACAGGACAATATTTAATAGCGAGAAGAGTATGCATTGAAGATATATTCTTATTCTCAAACTCTTGTAAACCGATAGAGATATATCGCCATACAACTGAGAAAGTGTTTTAATTACTTGCGGGATTTTGCGGTTATCAGAACCATGTAGCACCGTATACAAAACGCTGCCACATATTTAACTCCGTAAGTGAGAGTCATCACTTTGGAATTTGTGAAACTATGTGCAAATAAAATTGATATTACCAAAGCAAAAATGTGATTATTGTAATGCCTATGTCATAATATTTTCTAATAGTATGAGGATATTTAGTTTCTTTACTTTCAGGTAGACGAGGAAAGGAAATTCCCAGAAATGCCGATATTTTGAATACTGGATAGAAGTCACTTCGCATTAGTTTCTTGCATTCTTGATTACGGTTAGTACTTGAGCAAAGAAGATATCTTTTGCGTCTGGCTGTATCTGTCTCTAATCCATTGTTTATGTAAGATAGGCTTTTTTCACTTTCAACCAGGCTACTTTCCGTCATTTTACAAGGATTGGAAGGACTTATATTAAATAACTAAGTAAGTTGAACTTATAAAATTCCTTACGGTAGGGAAGAAAGGCATTTACAGCACAAAGATCTTTTCTGAACTTCAAAATTTTATGTATTTTAATACAAATGCCATTCTTATTTAACTTACTCTTAGTAAGTAAATTCTCGTACTAGTAAGAAAAAATTAGTAACGAAAACAAGATTGTTCGTTTAAATGAGGTTTTTAGAGAGACTGTAGTTAAGGCTTGAGTCCATTAAAATTCACCTTTTTGTACAAAATTACTCCTTGTTACGTGATTCAAATACAAATTTTTGATGTATTCAAATAACAAATCTAATCTGACTCAAGGGAATCAAATACACAATTTTCTCAAAAACCATTTTATCATTATTTCATTGATAAAGAGCTATATTTTATACTTATTCTCAAGGCTGCAGTAGTCAGGCAAAGTCCTGAGCATTAAAATTAATTACATCACACACAGCACAGTCAAACTTTCTTTTAGTTTAATTATGCTCTACAGTAATAATTTTTTAAGGTAATAAAAAGAAGAATAATTTGAAGCAATTATGAGTAGGATCGCGTGTTTCGGATCTTAGAACATAAGTTTTACAATAATTCCACACCTTTATATACCTCCGAAACGGTAAAAAATAAAACTAAACATATTACCAAAGGTTTGCTCTACCCAAACATGGAACCATTATCGATTTCGGGGCCCCACCTGTTGACAGACACTAGCCTACAACTCAACTGCTTTATTAACAGAAACACGCCACATAGGTCATTACTTAGAAATGGCTCCGGTCTTATATCAATTAATGGTTAAATATTTGATGAAGGGCGCTCTTTTAGCAGGTTCATCGTTCTCAGGCGTGAGAGAAAATTGCTTTCCACGAATTTCCAGGGCGTAGCAAATAAAGAGGTTATAAAGCTGGGTTGTTATAATGGGGAATTCTGTAGATTACCTTTTATATGTCTGTCAGAGTTATTGAAAGTCAACATTCTATGCTTTATTCCTATAATGAAAAAAATAATTGGTTTTGTAATTGGTGTTTTCGAATTCGAAGAAATTGGGCCAAAAAGGTAATTTTCTGACACGAAAAATATCAATTTTTCTTAGAAAAAATAGGTACGAATGATTTATGAAAGTTAGTTTTCTTATGAGAAGATTTTCATAAAAAGTAAATAAATTTTATTATTGTTGCACATTAAAGTGTATTAATTTATTTATTTCTAAAGTAAATTTCCTTTCAATTATAAAATTTGATACAGCTTAAGTTACCAAAATTTTATTAATTTTGATCAGTTATATTATTTTTAAAATAGAAGAAATTATTTTGAAACCAAGGAAAAATTAAATATTAATAATACAAATATAATAATTTCTTGGCTTTGACATGCCGTGAATGCTATGAAATAAGATTTGAAATTTTAAAAGTATGCCTTTTTCTTCATTATATATGTTGTTTAAGATATTTTACTTCAAATAGTATACATTTTTCCAAACTTTTTTTTAGATAATTCCAGTTATACATCGTCTATGCTACATATTTGAAATTTCCACTCTTTCTTAAGTCCAAAATATTAAAAAATTATGAATGGAATTCTGCATCAAAGAAAATATAATTATTTTTTTTCCAAATTGTTTATGAAAAAGATATCCTGAAAAAATGGATTATTATTCAAGGCAAATGCACATGAAATTAACTCTTAGATTCTACTAGATTTTTTGTAGATTTTGTTAAAATTTGTTTTCATACAAAAATAAGATTTTCAGAATGGCGCATGAGATTCAAAGGAAATAGTTTTGAATCCAATTTAATTAAAATCAATTTAGCAAAATTGAAATTTGAAGTTCAGGAAATTTGAAATTCTCTGAAAAATCTTAAAAATTAAAATAATTATATATTATTAAAACAAATATTTCAAATATTCAATAAATGAAGTTTACAAATTTTGATTAAGGGGTATAGGTTTTCAAATTACACCAGTAAAAAACAACCGATATCACTATGGTAGGTGTGTAAGTGTTATATGAAACGTAAGAAGATTTTTTGTCCTAATACCTGGATATCATATCCATTAAATGTTTTATAATCCTTGCTAATCCTGTGAATTGTGGAAAATATTTGATGCCTGAATGACAGATATTATTTGTTCAATAATTCTCCATTTTTAATTGCTTCAGGTCTGAATGCAAGTCGGCTCTGGAAGCAATTTTCACTAACATCACTTCTGCGATAAATGTTCTGCTCGAGACTCTACATTGTAGAGGCAAATCATGTCATCTTCAATGGATTCCTGCACATGTCAACATTGAGGGCAACAAATGCGCTGATTCTTTAGCCAAAGAATCCAGGGACAATAATCAACCCAGGACTGCCATCACACTTGCAGATGCTAACGCAGTTCCAAAAGCCGACTAATTCCTCGTAACTTTAAGAAGCCACTAATCATGGACTTCCATTGCCCTAGAAATTGACATCAGTTATTAGCAGACTCAAAACTAATCATTACAGTGGGATGAAGATTCTCCCAGACAAGACCAGGGTACATTAATTGCAAAGTTGCCCCAAAGCTTTCCTTAAGCCCATTCTAAGTGCCCAGCACTAACTCCCTATGTATTGACCAATAGGGTATGGTGCCAATCGACGCCAACTTCAGGAAGTCCTGTATAATAAAAGCGGCGCCGTTGCTGGCGGCCGCTATCGTGAAGACTTTTGACTTGATCTGACTTTATTAATAGTATTTTTAATCTATGGACACGATAACAACAACAACAATAATTAGATTAGTACCTGTTCATTTTCATATTTCATTTTCAACCAGCAAATGAATTGAACGAATTACAACTTGAATTCCATGTTTTTTTGGCTTAAATTCAGTGAAGTTTTCTTAAATACATATATGTATATCAGAACATTGGGATTTTTGTTACTGTGGAAGAACTAAAAACCATGCTGACAATTTATTTAATGATAAATTTAATAAGATGACATCTTTCATCTCCCTATTTACAAAATTTCTTTGAATCTGTCTACCCAACATCTTCAGTATTTACCGTTTTAAGAATTCAATTTATAAATCAAGAAAACTTCATTATTTTCCCAACAATTAGAAAAATGAAATAATCATAAAGCATTACGTTTTTCAGGTGTTAAGACGGTCGAAATATTATTATACAATTTCTATCGTTGTGTTTTTTATTAGTTTACATCTCTTTGATTATTTTGTAGGACTCTAGAACTATTTTATATAAGAACACCAATTTTAAAATCTAAAGTTATTGTACAAATAAAAGATGTCCATTTTACTGATGATTAACATTGTTAAAATATATTTCTGCTTTTCATTTCAAAACCTTGATAAAATATATTTCCTAATAACTAAAAATCTTATTTTATTAATTTTATCTATTTATTATTAGTATTTTTATTAATAAAATTCTTTGAATAAATTTTAAGCTTCCAATTATAGGTTTAAAAAAATATATCATTATTCGTGTATTTATTTTTTTATTTTTAGTGACTGAACTTTGACCATTGTAAACTACAGGTGTTATTTTAATAATTTTTGAAAAAAAAAAATCGCGTCAACTCAGAACTGGTAATATGGTATTATGCTTAATTGATTAGAAACTCAATCATGTGTAAATGATATTATCGCATACAAAATTTGATTTTTTTTTTTCTTTCAACTTTAGTAAAACTGTTATGTACAAATGCCTGTATATTCATTCTGTGCTGTAAATTCATTAAAGTTATTTACACTTAAATTATTATTATTAATCAGTTTAAAACTAATAGTAATGAAAGCGTTTATACATATCAATACCTATTAACGATTTACAATCACTAAAGAATCTTTAAATTTTGCAGTTTTACATTGTATACATTAAATAAAAATGTCCCTAAAATTCATTAATTTGACATTGAAGAAAATATTTTCTACAGTTACAAATACTGTAATAATTTTGTTGGATGTAAAAAAAATAGATCTTGTAAAATGACCAATGTTTCTCAAATAGTCATTATTTTTCTAAAAAAACATATACTACTACACGTTAAGTTCAAGGAGAAAAAACTGCACACTCGCTATATATATATTTTACTTGTATTTGAAATTTTACATTGTCGTTCATAAAATTTCCACTTTTTATTCATTCACTTTCAAGTTACAAATACTGAACTTATTATTGGATGTGAAAAAATAGTTGTAAAAATGACCAACGTTTCTCAAATACATTATTTTTTTCAAATATTATATATACTTCAAAAAACGCCACAAATCGGGAAGTCAATTACAATAGTATATATTGCTGTATATAATTTTACATGTATTTTTTCAGTTTTATTTATATGTTAAAGTCCTCAAAATTCATTAATTTACCAAAGATATTTGCTACAAATAAAATTTTTGTTGGATGTAAAAAAAATAGATCTTGAATAAAAAACAGTCATTATTTTTTTTTTTTTAAGTTATAATTCAGAAAAGCGACATAGCAAGGAGAAAAACTTTCATGAAATCAATGTGTTGTATAGTGAAAAAAAAGAAGAATATTGTCAGATTTGTGGAGATTCAAATTATATATTTAGTTTAGGATTCAAAGTTGGTTTCAGAAGATAGAACTACATATAGCAAATCATTCAATAAAATGCTGGCTCTTATGTTAGAAGTATTTGATTTGGCATTTATTCGCAGTGCTGGCGTATGGTCTTTACGGAATACATCATCAAATTCTCTTCAATTGCAGTGGCTTGCAAATCAGACTTCAAAAGGACTCTACTGAAGAAAGATTTGGTAACCTATCTCAGATTAGTAGTAATTGTATTTAATTATTATGTGTAAATATGATATTGGCTTGGTTTTAGAACCGGGACATCACCAAAAATGTAAAGCTAATAAGTAAAACAGAGGGCGTGGGTAAAGATCTGTGTTTCAGAATTTTAAATTCCTAAGCCATGTGTCGTCAATGACAAATTGGGAGGAAACCCGAATTGCTGCAGAACTTAAACATGAGTTAAAACAGTATAAAACTGTAGTAATTTACAATTTTAAATGACGATTCTATCTCTGTGGCTATTGAATTTTGTTGATGTTCTAATAATATCATGACTAAATGTTGCTTCATGATTATTGCACATTGGTTTAATCTGTAATTTAGTTGTTGAACTGGCTTATGTTATTGTAATATAATGATTGACATTGAAGGCTTCCTGGCTTAATAATATCACTACTGCTCTATTTTTAAAAAAAAGGATTTTATGATTTGCGGCGTTATGAAAATGTATATTACCACGGTATTTCATTTCCGTTCTGTGAAATAAGCACATGCATTGTGCGTAGATGGCGACCTGGGATTCCAATTTTCTTTCCAACAGTGTGCTTTGTAGAAAAAAAATATTCTAATAAAATGCATGTTTTCTTTTCGTTTATTTTTATGGTATCTAACACTAAGTTTTCTTATTTTTAATAGAGTTTTTAATTTAAATTCTAATAAATGTAAAGATAATTTTTACATATTTTTATTCATTTTCTTCAGATTCAGATTTATCCAGATTTCTTCAGATTCTCAAATTCATTCAGGTTTCATTCAGTACGAAGTAGGAATATTCTCGTAGGAAGAAGTATCAAAACCCTCTTAATAATTTTTTATAGAGAATTAGAATTAATAATCTAATTTTATTATTTTTTTTTAAATTAATTTATAAAAACCGAAACAATCTCTTTTATAAGTGAGGATAGCGGATTTGTTGTTGCAATAGATAAACTAAATAATTTTTATCAATTATGTAAAAAAATTAAAAAAGAGTAAAAAAAATAAAGCTATAAAACTCTCATATTTCTAATTCGAGTTTCTATGTAAATTTTGTAGAAATTTTCATAATAACTAGTTCAGTTTTTTGAAAACACACTTAGTATTAATAGTATTATAGTAGAAACTTATCTGCCAGTAGGCAGAAGACCTTGGCTGTCATGAGGTTGTTGCGCCAATAAAGAAGAAGAGTAGAAACTTAATTGCACCACTCTTGTGTATTCCTATAAAATCAAAAAAATAAACTGTATCACTGAGTAATAAGTCTACGTGGAAAATATTTCCAAGGTCATATTTATTTTAAAACATTCTAACCACTTTTTACGACTTCGATTTCAGGTTTGATTCATCGAAGAAACTTTTTGGAAGTTTTGTTTGAAATTTTCGAAGAATTAATCATAACGTTGCATGAGTATGAAATCATAGAACACAAAGACCATCACCCTGGACCATTAAGTGCAATGTCTCACTTCAAAGCACACGCAAAAAAAATAGGACCTTCAGAAGGTCGTTTACTCATTTCTAAGCTTGAAATAAAAGTAAAACTCATTCAGTTGGATTTGCTGTTGTAAATTTGTTTACTTCATTCAAGCCCATGAATCATAGTCTGCAAAATTATAGTATTCTATTACTTCCGCCAACAAATCTTTGTTGTAAGTCGTTTGAGTAGAAGAAGCAGTCATTAATTATTTCACATCCAACTTTAAAAACGAAAAGTGTAAAACAAATATGTAAAATGAAAAAATAGAATTGCAGTCAATCATTGTTTTTCAATTGAATAAAATATACCACTGATTTTTATTTAATACTTAAAATACTCATTCAATATTTATGTGATATTTCTAACCTATTACATTTTTAATCTATTAATTATTTAACATTTTTAACCTATTTGTCTCACATTTGTATCTATTCAATACATATCAACTATATTAGTCTATATAGTATATAGTAAATAGACTATAGTAAATAGACTATATAGTAAATAGACTATATAGTAAATAGACTATATAGTAAACCAATAATACTGGCCCTAACTACATTTGTTCTCTCTCTCTCTTTGTATATATAGATATATCTATGTGTGTGTGTGTGTGTGTGTGTGTGTGTGTGTGTGTGTGTGTGTGTGTGTGTGTGTGTTTGCGTGTGTGTATATATATAAAAAATTTATTAAAGTTATTGTAAAAGTTTAAGGTATTTGTTGAACAATTAGAATAGAAAATAGAAATAAATTCATCTAAATCAACTTAATATCTTTATAAACAATTAATAAATACTGCTATGCAATTTTCTTTTTGGTTTTCTGCTTTTTGTAGTTATCCCTGTATTATCTCATTTAATTAAAAATTAATTATTTACGCTTCTATTTAATTTTTTGACGAACTTCCATATTATCATTGTTGATATTTATGAATTACAATGGATCGTATGATAAAAAGGAAATCGATACTTCCATAACTTTTTAATTATCAATACGTTATAAATATCGATTAATCGTCTTGACTTAGTATCGAGTTGCCTTTTCAGAAAGAAAGTAATGTTCAGCCTTTCTGTTTTTATTTAGTCCTAATAAATTCTCTAAGAATATTTTTCTTGTTATTTATAAATTTTTTTATGATATGATTACTCATTTGTATGAAATGAATGAGTGATTACTTGACATTTTCTCCTTTAAATCGGCAAATTTTTCGATTTAAATGTGAAAACTAGCTGGTGTAATTAGAGCAAAATATAGATGAATTCAAACATTTCCTTTTCTATGGAAATATTCTTTTTTGGTAATTAAGTCCAATAAACAACGATAATAATTATTAAGACAGATAATTTTAATGAAATGAGAAAAATTATTATTCTATTGTGAGATGATAACTGAAATTTGATAAAGTAAAATAGCTGTTTTGAGAAAACGTTTGCTTTAACTTAGGACAATAATTCCAAAATACGAGAAATTACACTCATGTCCATAAATTAAGGATAATTCAGAATCACACAGAAATTGACTCTAAAATAAAAATTTCACCTGTAGAATTATCACACACATCTTGAAGAAGAATATGCAAATTACAGGAAACCACCAGATAGCGCGGATAGTACGTCACAATGACGACAGTGTAAGAGAGGGGTATATAAGGAATGGTGGCAAAGAAAGTAAAATTGTTCACAAGCGCTTTAAAGCGTTTCACAACCGCAATAGTTATGGCACAAAAGGAAGCATTTGGATGATTTTTTTACGTGGTAGAATAACGACTGAATGTGGACGTAC